>JANJGK010003891.1:0-27500 GCA_039081455.1 Macrobrachium rosenbergii
ATCCATTTTATCCAGACATTACTGTGGTGACTGTCCCACAGCCTTTCGGCCTATTTATATCATCGTGTGGGGAGAATGACCTTGAGGTTTGGATACTGGTAGGTCAAAGGATCTAAAGCTTAAATATTTCAGGGCGTTGTTTTGGGTACAAAGAACATGTATGACAACAAAAGTGAAAGTTTAAACTTGTGGTTACATAGATATTCAAAATATAACACCATGTTCTAGCATTTCCTTATCTGTGTGTTTAAAATTTTGTAAAATCTTGTATGTTAGTTTGAAAATACAGAAGATGAGGTACACAAATAAGAAAATTTTATATCATATGTAAAGGTGTAAATGAATAGATTTTTTGTATACATAAATGTGTATATAATATTAAATTTAAGTGTATGTGTGCATCCAAATGCTCTACGCTGGTTAACGGCTGGAGGTTCGTGTTGGGCGGCGCCTCAGCGACTTGAGCAAGCATGTTACTCGGCCTTCGCTGGGCTCTCGTGTACCCTATGGGGTGCGATGTGCCCGTTGGTTTGGGGCCTGCTGTCTGGTCCCTGTTGGCTCGCGCATTCCCTTTCTTGCTGGAGGGGACTATATGATCCGACTCGTGTTGAATATTCGGGGTTGGTTTCTGGATAGTGATGCTTACCGCTTCGGCTATTAGGAGGCGGCCATAGATATCCTCTCTGTGTGCGACCTGGGTGCCGTCTATCAGCTCTTGTAGAGATGGCTCCTGTCGTGAACATCTATATTATGTTAATGAATGGCCCCTTGATTTCTATGAGTCAGCATATGTCTCTGAAGGGTCGTTGTAGTGTGCCCGATGTAGTTAAGGCTGTGAGATTTAAGCATCTCCTCTGGGCAAGTGAATTTGTAAATTACGTTCGTGCACATCTCCTTCGGTCCCCCCCGGCCCGAACGGTGCTGTTCTTCATAATTAGGGTTGCTCAAAGTTAGGCTTACTATATATTCTGAGGCTTATTTTGTGGTAAGGGGCTTTTGGGGTTATGCCTCTGTTTACTATCACACGTAGTGCGCAGCCATCGTCCTTGTATGTAGACTCATAATGTAGACGTTGGTAAATAATCGGACTCGCCTCCGTTTTCGTCGTCGCGTTGGGTTGGTAAAATTCATCCGTTTTCTTTTTTACTGCAGTTTCAATTATTCGACCTGAATAGCGGTTGTTTATAAAAAAATTGGCGAATTCGGTCAAATTCGTTATTTTGTCTCTCCACGATGTGTGTGAAGGTTCTATTGACATTCGTACTCACTACAGACTTTTTATATGCGCTCGTTGCTTTTGTATACACGGTCGTTTTAAAATCCTTCTTGTTGTTTCACCAGGACGTCAAGAAACTGTAAAGTCTTCTGCTGGCTGTGCTCTGTGGTGAAGTTGAGCACCGAGTTTCTTTTCAGAGCATCTGTTACTTTTCTGGCATCGTCTGTTTCTGTTATTGTGACGAATATGTCGTCGATGTACCGCCCATAAACCTTAGGTTTATGATGTTCTCGGAAGGTCCTTTCTTCGACGGCGGCCTTGTACATATTTGCAAAAAGGACCCCTAGTGGGGATCCCATACCGACTCCGTCTACTTGCCGAAATTATTCCTCCCGATGAGAGAGGAAAGGGGCCTCCGCAGTACTGGCCTTCAGCATATCTCGGGACACCTTCGGATTTGTGCAGCGGGATCTTGTCGGACCTGTAAACACGATCAAGAAGGATGTTGATTTTTTTTTCGACGGGAACACTCGGAAATAGACTTTCAACGTCGAGTGAGGCGGTGTCGTCTTCTGGTCCTTTTTCATGCAGGAGGTCAATGAACTCCACCTTTATTCCCAGAAAAGGCGAAACAGATGTCGCGACAAAAATTAGTAAATGGAAGAAGGAAGTCTGCCTATTTTTCACCAGAAACTGACGAACGAGAATCGGAAAAAACTCCGTCGGTATGAAGATACCTGCAAGAAATTACTCAAGTGGTTAAAAGGGTATTTTTACCATCAGAAAGTCTATCAATAATTCCCGGAACGCTTCAGAATCGTTCTGTAAAATCTCATTATGTCACCGTTGAACTAAGCATTGAATTCGGAGTCTGATTACAAAATGACTATGATGAGTCGTATTAAATATTTTAAAAAAGTATTTGATGACAAATGAAAAGGAAAAAAACCTTTTTGAACCATCCTTTATGTAGGGAAAAGGCATATGGTGAAGTAACAAATGAAGAACAAGAGGTACCACATTTAATTATCAGTCTCAGGAAGCACCACACCTATTTACCATTATGATCCAGGTGTAAATAACAATATTAAGCAGCGGGAAACACGGAAGGTAATGAAAATGTTCCATCTTAGTCAACTTTGGACTTCATATCTTTTCAGTATTTTAATTGCTCATTTTCTAGAAGAAGGGATAAGGGCTTTAACGTTCGAAGACGAGTGAAACTGAAACACTCGCCCTTACCTTTTCACTGAAGCTGTAGTATTGATAAGGCTTAATCATTTATTTTAGCCATTGTCTTGGGTTTTACAATCAAGGTAGTGAGGTTTACAAGAAAGTGTCATCAATGTATCAGCAGCTTGGCGAAATGCCTTTTTTCTTTTTTTTTTATCAAACGACCAGCAATTTTACTAAATGACTTTTGTGATTCCAATTTTCTTCGCAAAAATTTCACAGAAGAAAAGAGTTGGGAAATAATGCCGTGTATTAAACTTACTTTCATTATTTAATTGTATGACAGACTCGTCGAGATTTAGTATCATATACAGTAGAATTCAGAAGTTCACCGATACCAAAAAGTTATTACTTTCACTAAGCAGGGAGCGCCAGGTTCACATGCAGGAGTGGGTGTCAGTCATCTTTCGAATCTGACTCTACTGTATATATTGCATGAAAAAACAAAAATAACAACAAATATTGTCTGGCAAAGTAATGTACATGGTAAAAAAAACCGCAACGTATTTTTTTTTTTTTTGTAAAGAAGATAATTGAATGGCCTTTTTAATGAAAGAAAATAGTTCTTTAAGTTGGGTTTATTAATTCTTTACTCGTAGAGCACAGGTTATCCAAAATGTCTATTGGAGCTCCGAGATATGCTTGAAGCTCTACTCGATAATTCTAGGGTGCTGAATTGAAATCACGATTTACCATTGAAACAGAAACCAGTACATTACAATAACCACGTGGGTGTTGATTGCGGTTTTTGCATCTGTATATAAACATTGAGAAATATTTGTGCAAGACTCTTAAGCATTTCCAAAACCAACAACACTAATGGTAAAATCAATAATTGTACAGAGAAGATGAAGATGATGCTTCTCTAACGTCTTGTCCGTGTGACCGTTTCTTTATTTTCCTTTGGAAACTGTTACATCAATCTACTCTGAGTCATTAATTTCCAGTAATATAAATGTCTCGTGATTCTCGACAAGGAATGCATTTTTCTACAACTATTCTTTCGTCGCCTTCATGATATAATAAATAATATTGACTTGACCATAGACTGGCATCAGGAGTCTTAGACGATAGAGATAAGAGTACTGGAGGTGATGTAAAGGCGACATAATCATCATGAAACTTTTGCTCGTTAATTACTCAACAAAACTTGCATTGGGCTCCTTCATAACTTGGCAGTCAAATTAACTTCGAATTCCTTTATGCAACTTTCGCCTCCAAACTTCATTCAGCATCATACTGCATTGCGTCTTATAACGCTTAATGATAATGCTAAGAAAAAAAATTCACAATGAAGGGAATGAACGCATAGAAATAATTGAGATTGTGATCAAGAGAGAGAGAGAGAGAGAGAGAGAGAGAGAGAGAGAGAGAGAGAGAGAGAGAGAGAGAGAGAGAGAGAGAGAGAGTCGGGTAATACTCAATTCCCAAAGATAAATGCTGTCTTCTCTTTGCTTTTAACGGAATGATGTACCTTCCTGTTCACCAAATGGAGAGAGAGAAAGAAAAACTCGCTGAGTTATCAGTCCCTTTCTCTTCGATCTTTTTAACTATACCCATTCGTCTCTCTCTCTCTCTCTCTCTCTCTCTCTCTCTCTCTCTCTCTCTACTTTGTCAAAGCTAACGTCTTGTCGGTAAACTTCTATCTTCTTTTATCGCCTGGAACAAATGGATGGAAAATCAATTTTGTTTTTGCTCTCCTTATTGTTTTCACAGAGAAGTCGACCTTCTTTTGCAACTTTACCAATACTTTATTATTACCTATATATTTTATGTTATTCTCTTTTGCGTGTTTTGTCTTTTATTCTTTTCCTGCTCCTTATACGAATATCTTTCCATTAATACCTAGTATATCATTTCTCCCTCTTGTTCCTTTCTCCCCCTTTTCTCACCCCCACAATTAATTACGTTCATTCTCCCCGAAATGCCGATGACTCGAAAGAGACGGTAAATATCTTTTCTCATACAGAGTGCACCGTTAATTCTTCCACTTATTGGTGCTCACATTAATATTATCCTGTTTCTTCAGGTTCATAACGTTTTCCTGTAGGATTTTCTTCCAGGACATTTTCTTATTTCCACGACTTCTTTTTTTTCATGCATCATTCATCTTACTGAATTCGTTTTCAAGTACGGCAAATGATAATTTCTGTAAATTTTTTAGCATTGCAATGCTCTTAAGTAATGGATCTGTCAGTTTTGCGGTTCCTTTGCATTTCAAATAAGATATTCGAGGCGTCTAATCACATAAAAAAAGACTACTGGCCGTTAATCTTTTCCTAAAAGAGCTATAAATTATCTTAATCCTACATTTATGGAATATCATCATTTTGTATTTTGGCCTTATGTATTCGTTCTTTTTATGATACATACAAGACATTTTATTTACCTACAAAGATTAAAGAATTAAGGAACTGAATCTAAAAAAAATAAATAAGTCAAGATTATCAATTAGGAAATGTTACCTTTGGAGCCGAAGATTCTTCTCGAGCCAAATGAGGACATAGATTATAAGCCAAGTGTTATTCATTATCTGCAAGTATCTTTCTCTTAAGCTATGCTCCCGCAAAATAAGCCACTTAGAAAATATTCTTTTCTGTAAAAAAAAAAAAAAACTAACAATACCGAATATCATTCTTCACTTTAAACGAAATTAAATTTGGAACCATTCCGCTAGTATGGTCGTTCAGAGAAGTTTCCGCGCTTTGTGATCTCTATGTGTTCTTTTCCGATGCTTAAAGCTTCTGGATGCTTAAAGCACATCTTCTGGATTTTGATCACGAGAATCATCAAGAGAGAGAGAGAATCATAAGCTTGTTTATGAGGACACCTCGAATTCATTTTAAGAGAATAATGATGCCCATCAGGTGATGTTGCTTCCCCGCTTCCAAAAAAGTGGCTGGTGTCATGAGGAGGATCGAATTTTTCTATCTTTCAACAATGTTGCCTTTTTTTTTTTTTATAAGGCTGATAAATCATTCACAGAGGAGGAAATTTCTGTTTAAAGTCCATATGTATGCAAAGCTTTTTTTATTTTATTAAATTTATAGAAGTATCTTCTCATGTCGTTTTGTATAATCTTTCCTGAAACCCGATTTTAAATTATTATTATTATTATTATTATTATTATTATTATTATTATTATTATTATTATTATTATTATTATTATTATTATTCAGAAGATGAACCCTATTCATATGCGACAACCCATAGGGGCCATAGATTTGAAATTCAAGCTTCCAACGAATATGGTGCCCATTAGGAAGTAAGAGAAAGTAATGGGAAATATAGAAAGCAAAGATCTCACTTATAAAAAAAAAAAAGAGTAAATTACTAAATTATTAAATAGATAAAATGTATTAAAACGCATGGAGAAAAGCGTTAGAGGAGTAATGCATTGCAACTTCGCTTGAGCTTTTGAAGTTGCAGTTGCACTACATCCTCAGGGAAACTTTCCACAGTCCAACATGTAAGGAATAAAGGGCCTCTGGAACTGAGGAGTTCAACAGCGAGGCACATTTACTGCATACTGGTGCTGCTGTTTAGCGAAAGTGATTGCTCCCTGCCGGAAAATGGGACCAGGGATCAATTGTGAATGTTAAAAGAACCTATCAAAATATAACTTATGAAAAATTGACAAACAAGAGACTATCCGTCGATGGTCAAGGTCATAACTGTAATATTAGGAAACAGAACCCTACCACCACGAACCACTCTATCTAAAAGAGAAAAAGCTCTGGCAGAAGCAGACATCCACAGCGGAGAATTGTATTCTAGTAAAGGAAGCACAAATGACCTAAAACAGGTTGCATTGATTTTATCAGTTATAAATATATGAGACCTTACGGACAATACCTAACTTTCCTGCGAAATTAAATTTTGCTTACACTTTTATTAGATGTTTCTCAAAAGTAAAATGTGCGTCAAAAGTTACACCTAGAATAGTTAAAGCTTCAGACTCATTTAGCAAAGTTCCATCTACCTGAAGGGGAGGATGTGGTGGAAAATCTCTGAGAGATCTGCTAATCAGTAGTGTTTTCGTTTGACTGGAGTTCAGCCTCATGCCCCACTGACTACACCATTCACTGATCTGGCCCATGTCCTGATTGAGGCTGAGGGAAGCTTCATTTCTCACAAGTGGAGACTTTACTACACTCACAAGTGTTGCATTATTGGCATACTGAACAATCTCGTCTTCAAGCCCAACAATCGCACCACTTGTATGCACCAAAAATAATAGTGGACCAAGAACAATACCCTGTGGAACTCCGGACACACTAGGTCTTGGTTCACTAAAGATCCCATTAACAGCAGCTCGCTGCTGCCGACCTGTAAGGATATCTTAAAATAATCTTAAAATATATCATATCCACCCACTCCAAGATTCTGAAGTTTATAAATAAGTGCCTTTACTAAATCGAAGCAGCACTAAAATTGATTTGAATTACTATGCACTCAAAACTCTTATCAAAGTTCTCTTGCAAATGGCATGGCGAGTCTAAAAGAGCATCGCAGGTACCTAACTCTTTGCTATATGCATATTGACTATCAGCTAACAGTCCTTTAGATTCTACATACTCACATAGTGACTTAAAAATAAGCTTTCAGCAACTTTGGGGAGCACAGGGAGAATAGAAATTGGCCTGTGGTTACTGCAGTCAGCAGATATGCCACTCTTTGGAACAGGCACTGTATTACTAAGCTTATGCTCAACTGCAAAATTACATGTCGACATAAAAATCTATAGAATCTACTGATCTTGGGAGACAACACACCAGAAACTTTTTAATAAACAAAGCAAAGAAACCATCAGGATCTTCTCCACCCCAGCTATCAAGATTATCCAGAATTTTCTTAACATCCCTAGAGCAAAAGGCAAATCTTGTAACAATAGGTTTAGGATGACAAGTATCAGGGAGAGGGACATCCTCAGATGATTGCTTAGCTTCGAAAGCTAGATGAAGCAGTTCAGCCTTTTCCCTAGGGCCAGTAATCAATCTACCATCATCTGTCAGTAATGGTGGAATGGAAGGAGAGCCTAACCCAAAGATAGATGATGCCAATTTGGTCCACCACAGGTGGGGCTGAATAATTTCTTCAAGTCTCCTCTTCAAGGAATTATTGTAATTTCTTTCAGATGTATGGTGAATTCTATTTGCAGCATGGCAAGACTCAACAGAAACAGCGTAATTTTCATTTAGACGATTTCGTCTCCATGTGTTGAATTTGATCTGCGTTTTATGATAAGCTCGCCTACATGTAGCATCAAAACATGACTGGTCATTTGTTCAGAATTTGATGACCTTTCTAGGGACATACCTGATTAAAATAGCCATCAGTATTTCATTTAACTTCTTCTTGGGATCAGGATCTAATATAGCATCTGAAATATTAAGTGCCTGACATGCTTCAACAATGCGATCCCAATTGGCTCTAGATTTCAGCCAGACCTTTTTCCAGTGGTAGCATTAGGAACATACTTATTGCCAGAAATGTCCATCTCAATGGCGCAATGATCAGAAGTGCCTATACATTCACAGACCTTGGAATTAACAATAGCTGGAACATCTGTGAATATGAGGTCTAAATCTATACCAGAAATATGTGTGGTTTCCTCAGTTAACTGGACAAAGTCGGAAGATCCACAGAACTCTTAGAGCAGACCGGCCATGTGATCTGTCGAATTTGAATTTAGCCACTCGCTGTGCTTTGCATAATAGTCTCTACAAATAACGAATGAAGCTTTTGAATCCTGGGACTGAGCCAAACTAATCCATTCTAAGAGTCAGTCATATAGATTCATCGATATCTTAACTGCTGCAAACAATAAATGAGTACACATTGTCAAACTTACTAAAAATGTTAAAACACAGAACTTCACGGAAACTACACTCCAAATTTTTCTGACTATAAACAGGTCGTCCGGACTTAGTGAATACGACAATAAATAAAATCAGAGCCATTAAGCGATTAAGATTTGTTACTATTCACAAATGTCTCGGATAAAAACATCAAACCGTAGTTCCGGCCACAACTCTGGAGATCAAGAGAATTTCACCTTAAACCTCGAATATTTGAGTAAAGTAATTTGCAATTTTTCTTACTGTAATGAGTAACAGACCCAGGGTTCAGCTCAATGTCTCCAGAAAGAATTAAAATAAATAACATAAAATCAGTAGCAAAATTAATAAAAAGATTCATAACAACTGTAACATTGTGAAAATCAACAGAACAATAAACAACAATACCATCAGCAACAACAGTATTTATATTATTTGCAAAAATTTTGTTGAAAGTATATATAAACGTGACCATATGTCATTGAAATAAGTACCGGAAACAACTCGTCGACCAGGCAGGCCAGCACACCTGGTAAGGCAAATAAAAAATCCTCCAGGTTTTCCATAATAACTTGGGGAAGGATTTAGAAATTATAAAACGTTCAGAAGGAAAACATTAGGTAAAGATGATTGAAGTTTCTCGTCAGCCTGTCCTACACACTTTCCAAAAAAAAAACGGGAAAGTGAACAAAAAACAGGATAAAACCCTGATTGTACCCTCAGGCACGGGAACTCAAAACCAAGACCGTGGAAGGCCACAGTACAAGGTTGGAGAACAAGGTTTGTATTCCGAGTAATCATCTCTTAGAAGGGTTGCCTACGTGATGGTTTGATTTCGGTGTGTCCTCCTAGAAGAGTTGCCTACCAAGGCTAAAACATCTCTTCTACCCCAACTCGTGTAGACAGGAACCTCACACCCTGATGTGAATGTTGCTAAGAAAAGCCACATAAACTCACAACCCACAATGCCGCAAACAGTTTTGAATTATTTCTAAAGAGACCGGTTGTGAATTCACCCGGCCTCATAACACACTAGTTGTCAAAGAATATTCAAGGAGGGTTAGTGCTATTAAACACTGACAATATCGTCTACTTTAACGATGAAATTTCATATTCGTACAGAACAGTATATATTCCTTAATCAGTTTTTTAACTGCCTTTGTCGAAAAGAACAGAACAGTATATATTCCTTTATTAGTTTTTTTTTTATCTGCTTTTGTTGGAAAAAAAAAATTCGTGTCATCGCCCGTCACTGAAAGATATCCTATATTTATCTGTCTATCTGTCTATCCCTTCTTTTTCTCTTTTAGCCGAAATAGCTTCCTGCTATAAAATTTCAGTGATATGAAATGCCTTGAATGAATTTGATGTAAAATTTTCAACGTGGAATTCGTTTTACTATTAATATTAAAAATCATGCTTATTTATTTATCTTTCTGTTGAAAACATTTTTGTTTTACATACAAAATAATTTCTTTTACACAAAATAATATGAAGATATAGGACAGGTTCGATTAGGGAGAATTTACAAATGAGAGCATTCCATATAATTAAGAAATAAACACATTACTGTTGAAAATTTCTCCTCTAACAAAAAAACAAAAACAAAAACAAATATATATATATATATATATATATATATATATATATATATATATATATATATATATATATATATATATATATATATATATATATATATATATATATATATATATATTTACGAAAAGAAAAATTCACAGCAACATAATTGTTTGCTAGGCATCAAAATAAAAGCCAGAACCCTAAAACAAAAAAATTAAGTTCTATCTCTGCCATTCATTCCTACAAAGATAATAACTGAGGTGTTGTCACCCTCTAATGAAAGTGATTGGTGTACCCGTTTCCACGTAATGTTTTTAGAACTTGCAGCACTGAAGCACAGTCTCTCGTAATAGGAGGCAGAAAGCGAGTGAAACGATAAAGTTAAAATTATAACAATACACATAAATATGTTTATGTGGGTATGTATGTGTTAGAGAGAGAGAGAGAGAGAGAGAGAGAGAGAGAGAGAGAGAGAGAGAGAGAGAGAGAGCAGAAAACAAAAAGAAGAACCAGAAGCAAATTTAATAGTGAAGAGAGAGAGAAAGAGAGAGTCCAAAAGGTAATTCACAAGAAAACATATAAGGCATGTCTTTGAAGAACCAATAACCAACAACTATAGGGTTCAAAAATTGACAATAACTAAATTTACTTTATTTTAGCTCATTATCAGAAGAGTTGTCAGAATAACTTTCTAAAAGTTACAAAAAGGCACAGTTTTCCTATGAAAGTTATTACTTTTATTATCATAATAATGATAATACGAAGCGAAAACTTTAACAAGGGACAAAATGTTCAAAGTGAAGGAGAAAATGGAAATTTTGACATATCTGTTGACTCTGGTTATAAATAAACTTTTTCTCATTTGTCTCTTATTGTCATTGGTTTGACAGCTTTATACTATGACACACACTCTATAAAGAAAACGCTCACGTTATTTTCTTTTCTTTCAGTCCGAAGTACTATTGACTCAATTCCTACGAGAATCAAAGAAAATACACATAGAAACCACAGGTGATGGACTATTATCAGGGAGGAAAATTTTGCGTGAGGGATACACAGAATCAATTATCAGTCAGTAATTAAGATCAGTTTCAGCACTATTCCTGTTCATTAACATCATGCTGCAAAGCTATGAAATTACCGATGTTTAGATTTATGATATCCAGAGCCTGTTTCTTACAATCATGACTTATTTGATCACAATGACCGTGTTGACTGTTCACGACTGGTGATAAATGCGACATTTGCATGCCAACTTAATTCTCTTGGTTATTCATACTTTTCAAGAGAGATTCTTGACAACGAGAATGAAAGAAATATCAGCATAATGAAATAATGGTGGACATGTTAACACAACTACAGTGGTCAATGCTAACTCAATAAAATCACATGATATAAATTGAATAGAAATGCAGAGCTTGTACCTCAACTCATGAGGATTAAAACCTTATAAACTTATCATTCAAAGGACAGGCGAAGAGAGAAGTTAAATGTGTGACTGCAGATAAAAAAAAATGTAAGACAAGGATGTTGATTTTACAGTTAACACTGCTCATTTAGATATTTCACTAAAGCAACTTGACTTTCAGTGAATTGTTGTTCTTGTTACCACTGATGCTTTTAATTATTTATGACCCATCCAAGTTTCAACATCCTTGTCACTTATTGCACTAAAAAATTCATGTCAGCTATTTTTTTACTAATGAACTTGATTTACTGCTTTTGTTTTTCAACATACAATCAGAGTGTATATCACAGTAGAAAAGTAACTTCACTGACAGTAAATAAAATAAGATATGATGTATCACGCTGTGACTATTGGACAGGAAGGGATCGCAACTGATTTGAATGGTTCAATGCAGGCTTAGGAACCGGAGACACATACAGTACTCTCCTCACTGATTTCTATTTAACTGTTCTACTTAACAGTTTCTCTCTGTCTCATTTGGTGATCATCGAGAACAGCTGCATTGTACGGAAGCTAACAGGCTCTGCTGACTGGAGCAAAGTCTCTTTTAACGCATTCCATGCTAGTTCTTAGATAACCATCGATAGAGGAGGACTTACAGAAGGATGGGCTCCATGCCTATGTCCTTATTGGCAGGGTCAGGTCAGATGTATGTGACCTGCCTGATCTAGTTAAAAAAAAGAAAAGGAGCTGGTGTCTGGCCTTTACCCATGTTAGGCGCTAGGTACTAACTTTTCATCTTGGCCTCCAAGGATGACACGAGAATTATCATTAACGTGGTGAATTTGTCCGACGACTTTTAGAACAAGAGATATTCCGCACCTCTCATTATAGGACCTTAAATTACTATCTCTGGTACTGTCAAAGTCGTTTTGAATTTAACATGATCAACTTGGGTTCAGTTTACACAAGAGAAAATACCAGAAAATATCTTCTTGAAGGATGCTTAGTAAAACGAATGACCCAGTGAATATAAGGCTTCACGCTATAGACTTTAGCTTCAGACGCCTTTCCCAATCTTATTCATCTATTTGTCCAAGAGGATACATAATCCACCCATCAAAAAATCTATGTGTATGAAGAAAAATAAGTGACTCAGCCAACTACCTTTGTCTTGTTTTCCATGCTGATGGTACATATAGATATTTCCCCCTTCTAGTGCTGTCAGGTATTATTGAAAATAGCGATGCTTACTCTGTAAATCTATGCAATAGATCAAAAAGACTTCTTAGGGGCAGATTATGGAATGATTTAGGTACACCTAATGACATAATGACTCTCTCTATGTATCCTCTTAAAGACATGAATGAGCTCATCATTCTCACTAAAACCAGACTCTGAAACTGAAAGCAATGTTAACGTCTTGGTCTCGTTTGGCAATCATTTGGGCGAAAGTAACGGACAAAAATGCACCTGTCCTATAACGGAGGTTTCTGGATGGAACAACAACAAAAACCTCTTACCGAGAATGTTTAAAAACCTATAACAACTTTCTTTATACCAGGGAGATGAGGTCATCATTACAAAATCTGATAAAGACAGAAACATTGTTCTTTTAGATAGAGAGATCTCCCAAAGTAAGCTCAGGAAGTATTAAGTAGAGAAGAGACTAATTGAAGTCAACAAAAAACTCCAAGTAATATCCCTACACAGTTTTACAAATGTGCAAGCCGATAGACAGAGGGTAATAAAGATGATATAAATTTTATAGAATCATTTAAAATATATATGTCTCTTCCTGTTTCTATGTCGTGCCAAAAAGTCCAACTATACAAGTCAGGAATTAAGTTAAACTGCCAACATAGGTTCATGCATTATTACTAGTGTAATGTAATAAGAGTTATTAGTGTACCCGTGCTCTAAAAAAATAACGGCAAACCTAAATAAATAGCCTCGGAATTGCATAGTACTTACAATATATTAGATACATTATGTACTTCGTGTAAAATTTTTCTCTAGGTTCAGTGCTTCTTTAATAATAAACGAGATGCAGGTTAAAATATACGAAAAATTAAATTTGATCCTTCATATCCTACCCATGTTAAAAGTTGTGAATTTCAATACATAAGAATAGTGTAACAAACCTATCAGGAATGACGACCACTTGGGTGGTGTAAATAGAGATAAACTGTACATTACAGGAAAGACAATTTATTATAGTTATGCGAAGTGCAGCAGAAATTATAGCTTCCTGTTAATTTTATTTTTTCCTCAAGAAAATATAAACACTTGTTTTCGGCTAACTTTGGGTAATAAATTTGACATTATATCTTTGTTATTTCGCTTCGTTGAACAAACTTTACGATGAGTTTGAAATGAATATCCACGCATGAGAACTAACTTCACATAGACTTACCTACGAAGTCTACTAATTAGCAAATTAGAAAGATTCATATAAATATTTTTTCTTATATTTTAATGCGAATTGGATTTATTTCTGTACTACTGTAATAAATCTAAATATAACCAAATAACTGAGAAGGGAATGTGTTTTTATGCTATTCACCACGATATCACATAACCAGAATGAATGATCAGTTTAATGATGATAGCTTGAAAGGATGGAGTAAGTAATAAATGTGCGAAGAATAGGAGTTATAGGTGTGTTACCTTTGTCAACTGAACATTATCTTTTCATGTCAATCGTCATATATTAATTTTATAATAATTCTTTCTTTATCTCAAACCGCCTTTTTCCTGGTTTGATTGCTTCCATCATTTCCCCTTTTCCTGGAAACTACCGTTTCCATTCGGAAGCGTGTTGATTCTCTTCATAATTACTTTGATAGGATTATCGTATTAAATCTTACAGTTTCTTCATTTATCCTCATACTTCATCTCATCTTTGTCTGAATTGTTCTACGTAATCCTCTCTTATTCCTTGAGAGGAAGGGAAGTTCTGAAAATTAGGGATTTTAAACATGTCAAGGGAAGGAACTGTAATATCTTGCTCACCTTCCCCAGTGATATATGTGCATAATTGTACCTTTCTGCACCTTTCTGTTCCCTCCTTCAAAATGCAACGACTTCTGATAACAGGCAATAATCATATATATCTTTGCAGTTTTCATATGAGAGAATTTTTCTGCTTAAACGAGAGCAAAATCCATTATGTAAATATTGTACGTTCATATCCCTACCAAAAATAAGATATTTACAGAATGTATTATAATGCTTAATACTCATTCGTCGATATCAACCACAAAAGAAAGTAGATAGATAATCGGGACTGACCCTATGGCCCCAGATGTCACGATAGTAAGTCTGTTGTAAAACAGCCCAAATTAAATTAGTAAGAATTTTATCTGGATTGCTCATGTAAGAATTACTGTAACATAAGTTCATTAAAATGAATCCCCTCCCGCTCCCCTCTCTCTCTCTCTCTCAAATTTCCTTTGGCCATCGATCCAAAGAAGTGCTCCATGTCTAGTTTTAATATATTTTAAGTCTGAGTTTTATTGGGGGACGAGGGGGAGCATATTCTCCCCTTAATATGATATTCTTCGGGTTTCTAAAAAAAAAAGTATAAATATCTTGTTTCGGAATGGGTTCTACAATAATCTTGCTGTCAATCTATAAAGAGAAGAAAGGATCCGTGCTTATTAATGGTATTTCCCGCATAAACGATTACACATAAACACAATTATGTATACATCAACACATACACGAATATAAATGTATAGAAATACAAATATCATTACTGTTCTCTGATATACTGCATTCCTTTTTTTTATTTTTAATGAGACAGGTGAATAAAAATAAACCCTAAATACCCAAAACTCTTCAGTTTACTGTTCTTAGTTTTCGATGCTTTCATAAACTTGGCAGAAAAGTGGGTCCTCTTAAGATGCAGCATTAATCCCTTACCATTATAGTGTTTCCAATAAGGCCTGTCCCAGAAGCAAGAGCCTGTATTGGCTTAAGATCAGCTGCATCTACGACAGCAACAGTACTTCCATGGATGTATTTTTTCATTGCATAAAATTACATTTTTTTTACGGAGTAGCACGGAAATGTTCATCTTCATAACAAGTTTAATTTCATGAGACTGATTCTCTCTATATTTATGTAGAGAGCATGATGTACATAGCCTTAGGCTTCTATTTTTTGACAGACCTTCATACTTTCCCACGTTTTGAATAGAAATAAAACCGTTTTCAGTTAATCAGCTTTATAGATTTTTATAACAAAAGACAGCCATGTGGACTGAAAATACTGATTTTAATATATATACATTGTGCTAGCAGAATAAATGTTGGAGGACAAAGAAGAGGCCACAGTACAGTTCCGAAGACGGAACTTTAGTTTCTGTTTGTTCCTTTAGGTATTTTTCAGTAACTAGACGACGATGTTAACTTTTACGTTTTATTTGATATAAAATTCCACCACTTCTCTCTCTCTCTCTCTCTCTCTCTCTCTCTCTCTCTCTCTCTCTCTCTCTCTCACACACATACATAAACTAGTCAAAATGTACATAGTCGATAAACACGACAGGAGCTAAGGTCAAGCAAGCAGTAAATTCTAATTAAGTTAAGGGTAAGGTCATCATGAGTCGTTTAGAGGATGATAAGGCCTAAAGGATTGGAGGAAAAGAAGGATGTAGGAGGGAGGAGGAACATAAATCTGAGCTCTGGCAGTTTGATACAAGGTAGAAGTGAATACTGTCACTAGTGACATTCATTCCTTCATTTTTGGTTGTACACAACGACTTCTAGCAAGGGATTTTTTTTTAATGCTAAAAGCACTGGGGACCCTCCCAGAACCCCACCACCTATCCCCGCCTCCTAGACCAAACTACTGCCCTTGAGGTCTTTCATTTCCAGATGCTTCTGCAAGACACTTGGCACCGCCCAAGCGAAGAACCGGTAAGCAAGACTAGGCCTAAAAACAAGGGGATCGAGAGTCGATGACCAGTGGGACATCCTACAAGAAGTCCCCCCCGCCAAAAAAAAAAAAAATTTAAGGACCTGGGGGTAGATGGCTGAAGAAGCTGGAGACTTGCTTCCTTCCCTCTACGACTCTCAACGAGGACAGAAGTGCCGAATCTACAGTAGTCCTCTGACCGAGAGGCGACTAAGTCTTTCCCTCAAGGTAAGGTGTCTGCATGAGAACCTCATACTCTTACCTATCCTTCCATCTTCCCCTTGATAACATCCCATCCTTCCTTTTTATCCTTATAGAAAGATCCTATCTACCCAACCTTCATTCATTTTATCCTATCCTTGGACGGGGCCGACCACGTGGGTGCATTCTCTCCTGGTCTTAATCCCCTCCCCCTGTAACAGTGTGTTAATCACCATTCGATGTGTTTAGGCCGTATCTATAAATGCTGCACTTTTTGAAGATCAAAGTACTAGAGATCTGGGAACACGACTTCACTGTGTCGTCAACTGGTATAAATAATTTGTATAAGTTCTCGTGGAACTTAATTGCATGGTTAAGTGGATTAGGGATCCCGTGAATGTTAGCTAATTATTAATTGTCATTTTCCGTTTCAGGGAGCGAGAAAGTATTTTACTGAAAACCTCCACGAACTATCCTGAGGCTCCAGTAATAAACGATAAATGAAATGTTAATGTAATATTCAGTTGCCCTCTGTTGTGCTCCCTTTGTTATATTTGTACACAAGTACTTCGTCAATACACTTATTGCCAGTATTTAGTTTCTTATTGCCGGCTGGCGACCTTCAAATTTCCCTTATAACCTATGAATTATGATTGCGAGTCCTTAGCAAGGCCCCAACTTGCAATCATAAAAATACTGATAAAAAATAATAAAGAATGCGTGAAATACAAGAATATGAAGCAGAGAAGAAAATTAATAGAGATGAGGTTCATTCTATTATGTGGATCGTCGTGCATTTCTTTTGGACATAAAACTTCTTATCATACATTTTTTACCCCACAGGCTGATGGACAAGTGGAATGAAAGATCTGATTTTCACTGCAAACTAGAGTGATTCTCGAACATGATTTTCAAGTAATTCCAGATTCAATGTCAGAACAGCTATGAAAATTATTGTGTGATATATACGTTTGACTATTGCCAAGGTGAGCTTTGCATGGCAAGACAAGGGCTTCGAATTTGGAAAAAAACTGAAAATTACATTTGCTCGGAAAAGTTGGTTAAAATGGAGTTTCAAATTGCCGAAACTACCTTGTTTACCATGTTCTGCTCGTTAAGAAACCAAGGGGGGTTGATACACAGAACAGGCTTGTCAACAGTAGATTTTGGGTGTGTTTGTTTAACAAGACTAGAACAAACATTTAATTTAGTTCCCCACTTTGTAAACAGCGATTGTCTTTTGTTTGAGAACATGAAAATAATATTAACTGCAAACTAAAGGTTTCCTAGGAGCACTATGGGATTTCATTGGCTTTCAGTTCCTCGGTGCAAGCAAAGATAAATTGTGACGTTTTCCCATGTGATGAACGCACTCGCACACATACTTTATATATATATATATATATATATATATATATATATATATATATATATATATATATATATATATATATGTGTGTGTGTGTGTGTGTGTGTGTGTGTGTGTGTGTGCGCGCGTGTGTGTGTGTGAGTGAGTGAGTGCGTGCATCATATGGGAAAACGTCACGATTTACCATTGCTCCCATATATATATATATATATATATATATATATATATATATATATATATATATATATATATATATATATATATATATATATATATATATATATATATATATATAAATGTAAGGAAGAACAGGATAGCCAGAAGACGTGGTAAAATTGCAGACATTATTATTTCTTAGCAATTAACAGGGGTACAGCCGAGCTTTCGGGAATACATAACTTTTCCCAACATCAGGGTCACTTATCTATAGAATTACATAAATAATAAAAAGAAACAGTAAGAAAACTATACCGATTGACTAAATCTAAAAGTATTAAAATAGTTATATATAATTGACAAAACTTTAAAATACATAATAATATAATGTAAAAAAAGAACATAAAAACCTAAGTTAACTAAGCATTAAGAATTCACGTACTAAACAGAAATCGTCAAATAAAATCACTGAGAAGATAGATACTGAGAGAGAGAGAGAAAGAAAAAACGATGAATATTCAAAATAATAAAAAAAATGATAATGCAGTACAAAATACTGGAGAACCTACTGTTCATGGCGTACTTAAATGACAACTGGGCGAGTTAGAAGACTGCAAATGGAAGAGGGTGAAATGGTGTGAGGGAAAAAAAAAGAAAAAAAAAGCAAACTATGCAATGAACAATGGAACAGAGGTGGTTTGGCTATTGAGTGTTGGTGATTGTTGTTTAATATGGAGGGACTCTAAAAAGGGAGGCGAATGGCTATTTTTTGTTTGTCCAAGTATTTGGAAATCACTGTATTGTATGTGATGGCGGCAAGATATAGCATGAAGTCTAATGGCACTATTTTCTTTTTTGCTTAAAGCTAAGCCTGTACGGTGGCTGACACCCCTATGAGAGTCGATGCGCACCTTAAGTAGGCGCTTGGTACATCCCACGTAAGTCCCAAAATTACATTTAGGGCAATTAAACTTGTAAACAATGCAGGTACGCATCAACTCCGGGAGGGTGTCTTTCACGCGGAACAGTCTTCCGATTGTAAGAGGGTTATTAAAGGTAAATCTGAAGTCAACATACGGATAACAGCCACAATACCCTCCTAACTTCTCGAATTATGTATATATATATATATATATATATATATATATATATATATATATATATATATATATATATATATATATATATATATATATATATATATATATATATATATATATATGTGTGTGTGTGTGTGTGTGTGTGTGTGTGTGTGTGTGTGTGTGTGTGTATGCATATATCTGACTCAATATTAGGGCAACTTCTTACACAAAGCAAGGGAAAATCTGTGGCTTAGGTCGTTCTTCATGTGAGGGAAAATTACATAAACTCAAGGTTCTATTAATTAATTATATTTACATAACAAACACAGATCAGAGGAATGACGAATTACTGTGCAGGAAATAATAAGGGCCTGCTAAATGAATGAATCCTACAAAGGACAAACATTCTACGCCGAAGATGTCTTCATAACAGGAACATCGCAGAGGCGGGTAGAAGGGGTACTACACATGGGATAGACTTTTATCCTTCTCATGGTCAGGTCGGCAACGGGACCTCCCTATTACCTTCTCGTGGTCAGGTCGGCAACGGGACCTCCCTATTACCTTCTCGTGGTCAGGTCGGCAACGAGACCTCCTTGTGATTATGGTGATGCGGGTTCGTTTCCCACGACCGGCCATCACAGTCTCTTCAGTTTCTTGCGTTTGGATCTTACGGCTTCATAGTTACAAGCATATCCAAAAAAGCGCGAAGAATACGAGAAGTTAAGAGGGCATTGTGGCCATTGGAATTACAGATGTGTCTGGTAAAAGTGATCAGTAGGTTCTACATATATATTTTAGCCTAAAAAGCAATAAAAACGATTGTCCACTTGGCTATGATGGTGAGGATGGGTCTATTCCAGCTCTAACAAATATATCTGAAAACGACAGGTATATGTATGTACGAGAGGTAATAACCTTTATCCTTTTCGTGGCCAGGTCGGCAACGGGACCTCCTTGTGACTATGGTGACACGGGTTCTTTTCCCGCGACCGGCCATCACAGCCTCTTCAATTTCTTGCGTTTGGATCTTACAGCTTCGTAGTTACAAGCATATCCAAAAAAGCGCGAAGAATTCGAGAAGTTAAGAGGACATTGTGGCTATTAGAATTACATATATATATATATATATATATATATATATATATATATATATATATATATATATATATATATATATATATATATATACATACACACAGATTTAAATATAGATATATATGTACGTATTTGTGTGCGCAAACCGTGTATGAAAAAGGTTTAGGTACAGAATAGCTTCTAACACTGATTAACATTATTCGCTGCTCATAATCATTTGATATCCTTGGCAGTTCACACACACAAACACAACACATACATAAATTTTTTAATATATATATATATATATATATATATATATATATATATATATATATATATATATATATATATATATATATAATGTGCATGTGTGTGTGGTGTGTGCATGCGAACTGCACAGGATAAAACAATTTTAGGTACAGGACAACTCCTAACAGTGATTGATATTATTTGTATCCCATACTCATTTCTAAGAGAAATAAAAGGTAAATTAAAAGAGCCACTAACAGTTGGATCAATTTGATTCCAGACAGACAGGTACTGTATAGCGTTATATCTGGTTCATTCGTTTTACGTGCAATTAGAGAAGGAAGGGAGTGCTGCCTGGGAGATGTGGTGAGTGGGCAAGTGTAAAAGCACCTTTTCACTTGTAAACTCAAGGTCCAGCGGATCGGCACACCCAAATTCCAGGTGGCATTATAAAGGTTGTTTTTGACCACAAGGAAGGAGTTGCCCATTCCTAATCTGGGCGACTATTCCCTGGCCACCTGCTGTCATTTTCCTGTTGTCTTCAGTCCTCTCACTCTACAATGGCTATCGATAATTACAGTTCATTTCGATGTGTTCAACACGGATTATTAACCATTGCATGTATATGTATGTGTGTGGTTGTGTGCGCGCGCGTTCTTGTGGGTATGTGGGCGAAATGGATTGCAGGCAGCAGTAGATTAAAATAAAATGTCCCGCTTTTCATTGTGATGAGTCAGTAACAAAGTACAGCAGTATATATTTCCAGACCATTGTGCAACGTTTTACGTTGCATATGCAATGTCAAGGTCACTCCCATAATAATCACCAACCAAATACTTCAGAAGCAATCAATAAATTTATTAGACCCATACGAACAAGAAACAGAACGTAAAACTAATGTAATAATGTAGTTACCCAATGTAATTATATTAGGTAAATGTACATAATTTGCCACTCACTAAGTAACTAAGCATTGTAAAAATAAGTAATAACCTCAAATCCTTCACCAGTCACATTCCCAACATACGCGCACACACAAATATACTGTACACAACACATTTCCTCACCTTTGTAATATGTTTATATACTAAAAGGTTCTTCTGTAATTTCACTTCTACGAACTTTCATATGTCCTTCTGTGTTCACTTAGGCGAAATTTTGAATAGTTAACCCTTCACTTGGTTATACGGCGGCCGGTAATAAAGTCACGGGAAAAAAGTCACAGAAAAAAGTCAGAAAAAGGTCGTAATTTTGGCTAGGATAAAAAGTCACAGGAAAAAAAGCCACAATTTGTGATGACCGGTAATAAAGTCACAGGGAAAAATTAACAAATTTTGGCTGGGAAAGATGTCAGGTAATCAAACAAAAACAATCAGGTCAGTCATAATTTAAGAGTCATATCTAATTAAAGCAATAAAAGAAAATACTTTAAATCAGTTATTAACTGCAATACATGACTTTTGCATTGTATATATATTATGGCACTGCATGTATGTGAAAATATTTAACCGGATTAGCCCATTTGGGAGTGACTGACTTGTTCTCGAATGTTCAAAAAAAAAATTTTTTTTTTTTTTTGCCCCATGGGAAGGTCTTCTGCCGACTCCGTTATATGTGTGTGTATATATTTTGAACTTCATAACATTCCCATAAATAATAATAATAATAATGATCTTAGCATCATAGCTAAGGAAAGAGTGGTATATCTTGGGCATTGACAAACACTTGACAAGTGACTCCCATATAATCATGTTTCAATAAAAAGCTAAACCTATTCCAGTAGAAATACTTGACTTTTTCTGCTTCTCGTGTAAACAGTTATCTGTATTTTTACAATGTTTACTAATAGACATTTATACATAACTAATGGTGTGAAATTCCTAGAAGCATGGAAGAACACACGAATCTATATTCAGCCTAAAGGCAGGGTTGTACGGATCTATATGTCGTCACTTATTTTATAAATTCAGCAACGGAGAGTAGTAAGGGTTTTATCTACAACGAGCAAATTCACCTATATACATAAAATAAGTTGTTTACAAAATGCGGTGATCTTATAAGCCTCTAATTGCTGTCCATACTCGGCCACCTGGGTACGCTAATCCTCTCTGCTGTCTAGGCCAAGTAAGGAACAATAAGTAACTGTAGCGTACTTTTGCTGTGTACATACATCCCTGAAATATTCAAAATGAAGACATTTCCATGACATTATATTTCACTGATACTTTCAGTACATGTGGCTTTACTCCAGACGTACTTAAAAGGTTTCATCCACAAAAAATGTTATCTACTTTATTATTAGTTGTGGTGCATCGCAAGGAATCAGCTTTCATTTGCAGCACTTGAGTATATTGCAATATTTTTTCCTTAATGAATGTTATCTAGGATGTAATCCTATGATTTTACTCAATTCTCTTTTATTTGTTTTACACAGAAAATTTACAGAAAAAAATATACAATAAGTTTACATAATATAATTTGTTCTACTGATTTTTACCACAACACTGAACTTATGACTTTTGTGACTTTATTCCTGTGATTTTATTACCGTCTACCATAATTTGTGAACTTTTTTCGGGTGCATTTAATTGGGGCGAATTTGGGCATTAGTCAATATATCATTTGGCAACTATTCATTATATCGTATGGGCGACAAAACATCAAAATCCTGCAAATCGGCACCAATCATTTGGGTGAATCAGAGTAAAGAAAAGGAGGCAGAAGTATTTGAGGACATGTTTTCGCGTGGTGATAACTCTGTAATCGGTTGGCGGATAACTCAGCAGTTAGCCGGTTAATAGACAATTTTGAAGAAAAGTTTTGTGGCGGTGCACAAACAACAAAAACCAGACGTAAAGCCGGAATTAGGTGACTTACCTTAGCTATCCTTAGTTTGCGGATCGTAGCCAGGATTAAAGGAAGACCGATTTTCTTTGAAGTTTTTGTCCTGGCGCTCTCAATTCTAAAGCGAACCCAACTTACTCGCAATTCTAAAACTAAGTATTACCAAGAGATTGGCAAAACTAATGACCAGAAGCACAACCCCCATCCTCCCGAAATCCTTCGAGCAATTTTAACATTCAAAACACTTTAAGAGCCAGAGACAAGGCCACCAACTAATTAATGCGTTATGCAAAAATCATGCATTTCTATCGCCTCACTTACCCGATACATACTGTACAGTCAAGTTCAAAAGTCCGTCGACGCTCTCTGGTCATAATTTTAAGTTTACATAGATGGCGCTAGTCTCGCCACCACCAGTGGCCGTTCTTTGGTCTTCCCAGTTGAAATGGGTAGAGTAAGGAGAGGAGGAGAAGCCTCGTTTAACATACGATAATTATGATATTTTGTCCACTCCTGTTTGACACATGCAATGATAATCATTACACACATTTCTAGTGTTTGGGTAGATTCATAGGGTTGATATATACAATAGATAGATGCAGTGCTTCAAACACTATATAATCATATAATAACAATGAAACAGTAATTTGGGATTAGGTAAAACAAGCGAAATTCAGATTTTCTTGCCGTATGTTAAATTGGCATCGTCTAGTCAACTCTTATACTTGAATTTATTTACCATAACCATACTATTCTTCGTATCGCAAATTTGATTTTTATCTTCTCCATTTTCTTCATTATTTGACAGACAAAAGTTATTTGGTTTATCTAAGAGAGCGAGAGAGAGAGAGAGAGAGAGAGAGAGAGAGAGAGAGAGAGAGAGAGAGAGAGAGAGAGAGAGAGAGAGAGAGAGATCGTCAAGAAGACAATTGTCTACATTGAAGTGCACTTAGGTGTATTAAGTAATCACCTGTCATTTAACTTCCTTTCATAACAGTCATGCATAATACACTTGGTAGTTTGCTCTTATATATATTAGGAAATCTATTTAAATGCATAAATCATAGTTTCTATAGAACATATGATCACATCCATTTGTGAAGTGATTATCATTTATGTTGTTTTGCTTGAATGCTTTTTTAGGTTGTAATCTGGGAATGCATTTCGGAACCTTTAAGTAGTAGAGTAATCTGGGAACGCATTTCTGCTTGTACTGAACCTACCAAGCACAGGTTCTATTTTGACAATTTTTTTTTTTACTTCAAATGACATTTTTAGATTTGAAATGAAAGGAAATAAATGCCACAGGTACAATCAGATCAAACAGAACAAAGCACTGCCCATTGCCTACTGCAAAAGATATGAAAAAGAAGCCAAGGGGATCCTATGGCTATCGATCGGAAGGAAATGTTGAAATCGTTACGTGGAATGATAATGCTGTTACTATTCGCAGTAACTGCGAAGGTCTAAATCCCATTGGCGTGGCAAAACGGTGGCAAAAAGGTGTAGGAAGAGTGAACATTGAACAACCTTTCATAGTAAAAGCATATAATAAAGGCATGGGCGGTGTCTACTTGTTCGATAGATCTGTCAGATTTTCGCCCTGCAATTAGAGGAAAGAAGTGGTATTTTCCTCTTATTATTGCTGCTCTGAACACAGGATAGTGTTTTGCTGGCGACTTTATGAAATCAGCACAGGAACTATAATTCCTAACAAAGAATATAGACGGTCTATTGTTCAGATCCTTGTCAAAAGAGCAAAGCCTGAAAGGATGCATTCAAAAGCCCCAAGGTCAGGCCCACAAGAAAGCAAAGCTCTCCCACCAAAGGAAGCAAGGACAGAACACTAATCATCGTGCTGGATTTCTGGTAACTTCAAGAAGATGAAAAACATCGGAAAATTCAGTGCGCGAAATGTAATGTCACCTTCCATCTGAAGTCATGCTGGCAAATATTTCACGAATAGAATTTCGCTGTGCACATACCCTTTCCTGCTGCATGGTTATCCACAAACCCTTTATTATAATGTTCTTTTATGTTATGTATTTATGTATTCTACATGCAGTGTCTCCTTTATTTACTCAGTACAGGAACTTTGCGTTTTTGTTTATTCCCATTTGTTTACTTGCTTTCTTTGCATTGGTGCATGCTGTACAGCTGCGCTTGCATGCTTGATTGTACATGTGTTCATATGATTGTAGTTCAAAGAAATTTTTATGTGATGCTTATATCAATAAAATGCTGTATAAAAAGCATTCAAATATAATAAGTCTGGAATTTATAATTTCCATTTATTCCTTATACCCTGAAGTCCCATTGACTCCCCAGGGAGTCATACCTGTACATTCCATGAAAATATAAATAAAAACCTAGCAACAGGTAATCAAACATATCAAAAACACTTCAGAAATTAAGTTTAATAAATATCAAAGCATAAAGCACACTGGTACTAGCTGGGTTAATAAACTAGAATCTCATTATTAAAAACCAGTATTTCAGTTACTTCCTTTGTCATCAGTTTCCCCATCTTACCTCTGCTAACCAACCAATCAGTAACTACCATTCCTTTGATTTCATTGGACATTCTTTATCTTTCAGGGGGTATCACAAAGTCTACCCCATCACTTGACATTTTGGTGTTAAAGAAATGGACAAAGGATTACAGACATGTATATTATGCTGGTCTTCACACACAAATACTATTACATACTATTACATATCCTAAGGAGTCAGATTAAAATTGAATATTAAGTAGAGCACAGCATCAAGTTCTAGTTGCCTGGGTAACCGAATTTAGAGCACTTCGAATCCTCACAGGGTATGGCCAGTGTCTGCAAGTTGAGTTCTAGTTGTCTGGGTAACAGAATTCAGAGCGCTTCGGATCCGCACAGGATATTCAGTCTTAAAAAAAAGCGTTTCTTTCCATTAGAATTAGTCTATGTTATGGTCTGCTGCAGCTACACCAAGAGCCTGTGCATAAGAAAAGTAGTTTGCATGTTTTAGAATATTAATGTTTGGTTTTAGAATATACTAAAAGTTCCCATGACAACCTACCCTCAAACTGAAAATACCTTGTTCAGTTAGTTCCAGCAGCTATTCTAAGGTTATTATAATTAATACTATATCGTATGAGTAAACTTTCCCATTAATCCCATGTATTAGTATCGTTACTTCAAACTGCCATCAATTTTCACATTACCAATCCCATATATTATTACCATTGTTCCTTCAAACTCTCAAAAAGATAACAGGATACTGAGTGCCATCCTTGAAATATATTTAATAGGGCACCAATCTTACATTGAAACAACCGCATCTAACTTTAGTGCTACACAACTAAGAAAGGTGCCATGCAATGCAAACACTAACTGGCAACTCTCGTCCTTTAGTATCCAGTCATTGGGAATTGAAACTGCACAACCCCATGGGGCAAAAAATTAAGTTCGGGAATTCAGAATAAGACGAGTTTCTGAAGCAAGCTTCGGCGCTGGAGGAAAGGTGGATGATGGTAGGGGTCAATGAAAATATGCAATGCAATCTTAACTGCCTATTTCCTAACATGAAAGCTTTGCTTGAAGAGTAAGAGGGGGAGGGTGGGGGTGCTGAACTCGTTGACGGAACGACGTTAACAAGACTGCCTAAATTTGCATGACAATTTCCACTATTAACCAGCCTATTAGAATACCTGACAAGTCCACAACATCAGTGTCAAAAATGTTCTTTGACATACCAAGACCTGGGCCTCTTAGAAAATCGTTTTAGATCCACTTATTACCTGTCTAGTTCCTATTTACTAGTGGGAATGAAATTCTAAGTTATAAAAGTATTTATAAAAGTATGTCAAGGCAGTTATCCTACCCTATTCTCATCTGTACTAATACAATCATACTTACATCTCATGACCAAACAGAGCTCAAGTGCTGTGATACCCTCTGCTATTAACTTGCACTGTCAAATATCTCCCTAGGCCTGACAATCGCGTTTTTTACCCCAGTCTACTCCCAACATCTTTAAGAGATAGACTTAAGCATTTATTACCTATCCTAAACCCTGCATCTATATAAAATTAGCACATTCTTCACCCTATTCTAGCCTATCCTATTATTTAAAGTTCCATATCTAACTTCGCATCAAGTCCTAGCTACACTGAAACTATCAACCCTGCAGTTCTAAATTTCAAGTTCCATATCTAACTTCGCATAAGTCCTAGCTACACACACTATCAACCTTGCAGTTCTAACCTAAGTTAGAAGTTGACTAGTTTTTAATTCCTATTGTGCATGGTGACAAAATCACCATGCTTGTTTTTGAACTT
>JANJGK010003891.1:32500-55000 GCA_039081455.1 Macrobrachium rosenbergii
GGCTAGTTCCTGTCCTTTTCTCATTCAGTTTTGAGCGTAATGCTAGAAGTGAATTCATTTTGCTGCAAATAGATATCAAAATCTTCTCAACTACGAGTATTATTCCAGAACGTGAAAATGTCATCAACGCGTCGCACCTAAACCACTTTGAGATTGAGTCATTAAAGTATATGCAGACATTGGCTTAAAGAGGAATAGCAACCTGCCTATCCCACATTCAAATTTTTGTAAACCTTTCCGTTAAAAGAGGGCATGTTATTGGTTACACGGAGCTTGATTTATGTAACTTTTTTTCACTGCTCAGAGGAAATAGATCTTCGTAAGGAGTTGATTTTTTCCCTTATGAAATTCAAGATGTCGTTTACGGGCACCTTTGTGAATAATGATTCCGCGTCCTGGCTTATGAGCGTTATGTCGTTCACTGTAATATTTAATTTATAGAATTTCTGAATAGAGTCCTCTGCGTGTTTTATAAACTACCTAGGAAATGTGTCAGCAAACTTATTAAGTTTCTGATAGAGTAAAAATGAACGAGACTTATTTCACAAAACTGGGAGTCAGAAAATGCCTTTCTTATGGGTTATGACGAGTCCGTAGAAGTACGGTAACGAGTCGTAGAAGAATCCAGGTATAAAGGTCACAGGTAAAAAAAGTCACACAAAAGTCATGCTTGAGGCGCCGATGCTGACCGAACAAGGTAATCACGATGATAGAAATTATATGAATCGGAGATCGTTGAGGATATGGAATCGATAGTCACATTTATACTTGTTAGGCAACTATCCATAGCAAATTAACCTTTGAATTGCCTTGTAACTACTAAATGCTCATTTTGAGATTGACTTTTCGCTTCTGCTTAATTAATCTTGACTATTTTAATTTTTCATTGTATATATGAAGAAGTATGTTTAGAAACATGCTATACCTCATGGTATTATTACAATTGCATATGTATGTACAGCTATGGATTTCGTAATCACCATAAATTCTTCAATATTTTACTGTTGCATATCACTATAGCCTTCTGAATGAACATACTCGACAAAAGCTGAGGAAGAAATACCAATGAGGTTTATGCCCTGGGGAGGTGAAAGCCAACAGCTGGTGGATCTATGCCCAAGGAGATAAAAGTTTAGTATACCTTAGTTTAACCAGACCACTGAGCTGATTAGCAGCTCTCCTAGGGCTGGTCCGAAGGATTAGATTTATTTTACGTGGCTAAGAACCAATTGGTTACCTAGCAACGGGTCCTACAGGTTATTGTGAAATCCGAACCAAATTATAGCAAGAAATTAATTTCTATCACCAGAAATAAATTCCTCTAATTCTTCACTGGCCGGTCGGAAATTTCGAACTCGGGGCCAGCAGAGTGCTAGATGAAAACGGTACCCACCCTCCCAATGACGAACACATGCCCATGGAGATGAATATCAATGTGGATTATGACCACACCCAGATCGGTTTTCCTTATCCAGAATTTTGAAAAAAAGACTGAATGCAGAAGTGAGAAAATATGAAAAAATCAGACAAACGCAACAAGAAACCAGCATTACAAGAACTGATGGATAACACCAGAACAAAAAGCAAAAGCAACACATGTTGGTATCTAACAATAACAAAGGCTGTATATATAACAACCAAGCCGACGCTGAACGTCCAGACGGAAGGAGTTAGGGCAAGGCCTCCCCACAACTGCCAGAGGGAAATAACACAAGGTCAAGGTCAAGGTCACCCCCATAACAACCCCCAACCAAATACTCCAGAAGAAATTTATTAGACCCATAAGAACAAGCAACAGAAAGTAAAACTAATGAAATAATGTAATGTCACAATGGAATTGCATTGTGTAAATATAATGTACATAATTAACCACCCCCTTAGTAACTAGGCATTATAAATATAAATAATAACTCCAAATCCCTCCCCAGCCACATTCCCATCATACGCATACACGCACAAATATACTGTACATAACACATTTTCCTACCTTTGTAATCTGCAATATGTTAATATACTAAAGGGTCCTTTTATAATTTCACTTCTACGAACTTTTTTATGTCCTTCTGTATTCACTTATACGAATTTTTTTTATTTTACCCTTCCTTGGTTATACTGTACTGAACTACACAGAAATTGCATGACTTCCTGTTCGTCACCTATTGTTTACTGCAGTATCTGTGATCAACAGCAATTTATTTTTCCTAACTGGTCTGTGGTAGTAACATCAGTTGTTACTGAAGCAATGATAGTTACCCCACGTGCAAACTACCGTTGTAACAGTTCGGACATAAACAATAAACCAATAATAGCTTCGGCTTGGGAAACGGCAAATTGCTGTAATTCAAAGCTCACTCGTACTATACAAAACGTGATGATGCGAATTTGCGGTTTTTTTTTTATTTCAGTTCATTACAAGATGAGGAAGTGGTGATAACTGCTCAAGTTGGAAAAAACAAAGCCTGTGCTTTTTTCCAGAGCCTTTACATGAATTTTTATTTTAAGTGAAACGAACTATTGTTGTGATGGTTCATAGTAATTTTCATTTTTATTTTATCCAGTTTCATTACACTTTCTCGCTTTTTTCATTACACACACATTATATATATATATATATATATATATATATATATATATATATATATATATATATATATATATATATATATATATATATATATATATATATATATATATATATATATATATATATATATATATATATATATATATATATATATATATATATATATATATATATATATATATATATATATATATATATATATATATATATATATATATATATATATATATATATATATATATATATATATATATATATATATATATATATATATATATATATATATATATATATATATATATATATATATATATATATATATATATATATATATGTGTGTGTGTGTGTGTGTGTGTGTGTGTGTGTGTGTGTGTGTGTGTGTGTGTATGTGTGTGTGTGTGTGTGTATACACATCATCCCATGTGGGATAAATGAAATAAAAAAAAAATATATCGTTGAGTCCCTATTCTACAGTTGGTTTTGTTTAAAAAAGAAACTCATTGATACATCTTTTAAATTTCACTTACTCCATGTCGGACGATCACGAACCTAGCCATCAGTGGTGTCAACGTCGGCTATAAACTGAACACCCGTCATGGCCCTGATGGTCGCTTCTGTTAATTGCCTTGTCATTCATAAAATATTAATTCATTTCGACTGAAATATTTACCATCACTATAAGTAAGGAATGTTCTATCTACTTAAGTAAAGTTTATTACATTTGATTAACCAGAAAATATATTTTTTGACCTTTGAAGACAGAAAAAGAGAATAAGAAATGCTAAAAATTATTTTTGGTCCTATTTCATCACCTCTAAAACGGTGGTCAGTGTTATCTTATTTCTGAGAACTTCTAATATATGCTAGTATAAACTTTCAGCTTTCTAGTGGTACCACTTTAGTGATAATAAAAATTACACGGTTCAAATTAGAAAGCACTTTGTGGGAACTTCCAATGCGTCTAACTCTTCAACTGTTCACTCAGGAGTAAATGACCAAGACCTGAGCGTAAACAACTGGGTCGACCCGTCTGGACCGGAGAGGGTTAAGGCCTTCTTCATGTGAAGGAAGATTACTTACTCTCAAGGGTTCTCTTAACTAATTATATTTACATAACAAACACAGATCAGAAGTATGACGAAATACTGAGCAGGTAATAATAAGGGCCTGCTAAATGAACGAATCTTAAACAGGATAAATATTCTACACTAAAGATGTCTTCATAATAGGAAACATCGCAGAGGGGGTAGAAAGGGTACTGCACATGGGATAGAGCCGAGTGATTCCACAGTCGAGGCCTATCTGCAATATATGTAAGACGGTTACTTGCAAGAATATAAGACGCTCAAAGGGAACTGAGTGAATGCACAGATGGTGCCAAACAACTCAGTTCAACACTAAATGCATAATTACGTTAACACTGAATGCTCAAACACAATTACTGAAGGTGATCGCACAAGGGAAAAGAAATGAAAATCAGACAGAGAAATAACAGGAATCGTGACTGACTAAGAAACCTTATTCCGATACATTACCTTCGCCAAGATAACGGTGTCCTAGTTCGATAGGGCGCTGGCAATGGAGGAGGGAATTAAGGGTAAATGCCACTAAAAAAGTATACTGGTTCAAACCTCGGGGTCAAACACGTGGAAAGGTTCAAGGGTCAGGCAACGGTAAGGACATCAGACCTCGGTGTCGTTCTGTGCACTTCTCTCTCTCGATTGCCACTGCATTGTCTATTAATAACCTCAGGGATTATGCCTTCACGTCTGGGTAGATGGTGCAAAAGGTCAATCTTCGTCACATTTTCTATATAGACCACATGGCATCAGTTAACCTCGTGGAGGGTTAACATGGCGGCAACGCCAACTTTCTCTTTTTTTGACTCCTCCTTTGTCCGTTGTCTGGCTGCCAAGGAGGTGCGAAGGTCACCTGGAAACAAGGCCTTAGTCAGTCATTTGAACAGAGAGAAGGGTTAGGCTTAACCATTTTGGGGAATGAAGGAGAGATTTTAAGAAGGGGCAAGTGGAAGCCATTGTTCTAGTAATTAAAACAATTTAAATGAATTTTATTTCTTTCTCAATTACATTATGGATGTAAAAGCGAGTGTGGTGGCTTGGGAAGAGGTTCCATCCATTGCAATTAGTATTGATTTTCCTTACTGAGATACAAAACCTTAGGCAATAAAAATGTTTCTCTTTCAAATTTGTATCCGATATTTAATTTTATTCTTCACTCAGAGGAAAAATGTAGTGTTCTTATTCACATTTGTTATTAATTACATATTTGTATTTACAAAGAATGTTTATTTCTTGGAGAAAATAACATAATGAAGGATAGCGTATTTTGCATAAAATTCAAATGAATGCTGAATGTTCCATAATCAAAATCGACAGAAATTGCAAATGAGATGAAAGTGAAAGTTAAAATTCCACCAATTTTATGAACAGGAAGCACCACTTACTGTTCATAAGCCCGGTCAACAAGGACTGAGGATTGCTTCGGATTCAAACTCTTCCTGAATAGTTAATGAAGCAAGTTTTAAGATTCTGAAGAAGAAAGGAAGGAACTTATTTGGCACAGTTCTGGTGATTTAAGAGCCAGTAGGGTACCAAGAGCTTCACGGAATACAGTATGAGTCTGAACTTTTATTCCCAGTGCCATTTTATGAGACCTAATTGCGTTCTCTTAACAAGTAATAGAAATCCAATTTTTCCAAGCCAACTCATCTTCAGACTGATACCAAGGGCCACACAAGTAATTTTATGAGGCATGTTCTAACTGAACCAGATGCTCTCAAAAACCAAGTAGCCGCACTTCTGCCACAATTATTTTAGCGTCTGTGCGGATTTCTGGTTTTTAAGCCCCACGTGAGAGAATCCTACATAGTTGGTAATGGAATCACTCCCATGTGGGGCCCTTCTAACATTGCAGGAAACTTGTCGTCTCCAAATATTCGCTGAACTATGTTTGCAAAAAGAAACGGTGGCTAGTTTACCACTTTTTCACTAAATCCGTTCCCTGTTAAATCCATGTTGGCAAAGTTTTATACTTTAATCAGCTCTTCTAGTAACTTGAGATCTGGACTTTTTGTTTCCGGTGCATTATGCAGCTTAGATTGGCCTGCTGTCATCCGTGACTTTCTTTGTTTCCCAGAGAAGTTGATTTTACCTAGTTTACTAGAGGGTACTTTTTCAGATTCCAAGAGGAGGTACAAGCATTTATTTTAAGTTGCAAGCATTTAGCATAATTGCTTGAAAGCGTAAATTCCTGGTCAGTTACCTACTCAACTCTCAATCTTTAAATTCTATTCAGTGCTCAGATATCGTTACGTATCAGTTACGAGAATCAAACAAATCATCTTCCTTGTCATATTTTGGTCCGGTTGGTTTCCTGTGTAGGTATTAAAGAATTAGGATTATCATGATCATAAGATAAACATAGGAATATATGGCAGCAGGGAGGTTTCCACTATATATTTTTGTTTTGTTTCCTGCGAATTACATATTATATATATATATATATATATATATATATATATATATATATATATATATATATATATATATATATATATATATATATGTGTGTGTGTGTGTGTGTGTGTGTGTGTGTGTGTGTGTGTGTGTGTGTTTGTGTGTGTGTGTGTGTAAGTCTTGGCACTGCACAGCGCTAAAATGTAAATTGTCCCATCTTACGGGTGTACTAAATGTTCCCCTGAAACAAGCCCTTAAGGGCCATTTTGTTGACTATGAAATTGACGATACAGAGAAAACACGAAAACACGAGAGAGAGAGAGAGAGAGAGAGAGAGAGAGAGAGAGAGAGAGAGAGAGAGAGAGAGAGAGAGAGAGAGAATTCAGATTACTTCACGCGTGCAACTCGTGAATTTTTGTTTCCTTTTGCATTTGTTCAGGATTCCAAATGTTAAAGGATTTCCCTATAGGTCCCTGGGTGAAGAGGATGCATGTGATGTTGCAGAATCATATTCTGTAAACGTAAGTGTTTACAAGCTTGTAAAAAGGAAAATCGATGACCAGCATTTCTTCAAAATACTTAAACAGAAATGAACTGCAACACCAGAGTAACTAAGTGGAAGCATTTCTTGGTAGGATGTATTGTTCATAATCTATTGTGTCAGATATTAGTGATTTTACTTCTTTTTCTCACTTTAACAAGCAAATTTAATTCAGTCATGCCCCCTCCACGTATGGACAGTCTATCCATCCTCATTATAAGACAAACTTATAAACAGCTGTCTGAAGTTGGCAACTAAGAATGAACCAAACTGATCAGAGCCAAATGGAACTAGCTGAACAATTGATGATGGTCACTGAACAGCAAAGCCAATCCAGAGGACCTGCTAATACTAGTTATGCTTAATCCATGACTTGTAAAATGTCTGATTACCTGCACGCTTTCTGATTACACATGCCTTGCCAACAAACACAACTGGTAGAACAGCCTCTTTCTAATAGACTCAGAAAATGATGATGACCAAGAAAGATTTCTCAACAGAGATGAAAATGATGAAAATGATGAAAATGACAAATGAAATTTCATCTCCAAAAAATTACAACTGATAATAATTTGTGATATTTACTTCTGAGAAAACATGATTGATTATTGCAGCGATTGTTATGGTGATGATTGTGTGATAATGAAGATGATGAATGACTGTATCAACACAGGTTTATAAAAACTTGTTTCAGTTCTGACGTGTGTCAGAACTGTGTATTGCTGATGTTAACTGTGTATACTTCAATGAGGACAGTAACAAAACAAATTTTGCAGTTTTTTGCATCTCTTCATATGGTTACTTTGTATCACAGCTGCTGACTACAACTAAGCTACCATTTTGAAGTCTCTGCTATCTCAAAATTGTTACCTAGAGACGATAGCCACTTCAAAATAACACACTAGATGCATCATCAAAAGTGGAAGCTGTCCCTAAAAATCTTGCCTGCGTCCATTGAGTAACAATAGACATTTCATGTCAGTTAGTCTCTCTCTCTCTCTCTCTCTCTCTCTCTCTCTCTCTCTCTCTCTCTCTCTCTCTCTCTCTCTCTCTCTCTCTCTCTCGTTTAAAATAAGCTGATAACATACCATTGTAAAATCCTATTTCAGGTGATAATCTTCGAGAAATCTGTCCAAGAGTTACCGAATAAAACACAAAAACACTTAATTGATAATGAATTGATTATGACGGCTATCAATATCAAGACCAGTGGCGAGGCCGTTTGTTTTCTTTATTTATATTCCATACTTTGGTAATAATTATCAAATAAACCAATATCATAAGAACTGATTTTGTCTGGTGCATAGCTAGATATACAAACAGAGAGAGAGAGAGAGAGAGAGAGAGAGAGAGAGAGAGAGAGAGAGAGAGAGAGAGAGAGAGAGAGAGAGAGCAATAAGATATGGTACGTTTACCTAAACCAACTTTGTCGGAATTCCCAAGGAAAAGAAACTCTTATTCTTATTAATGAAACAAACCAATATCATAAGAATTAATTTTGTCTCGTGAATACCCAGATATGTGAACAGAGAGAGAGAGAGAGAGAGAGAGAGAGAGAGAGAGAGAGAGAGAGAGAGAGAGAGAGAGAGAGAGATTCAGAGCAATAAAATATGGTCCGTTTACATAATCCAACTTTCCCGGAATGCTCAAGAAAAAAGAAAAGAAACCTCGTGTTCTCAATAAATTTTTCAAGCATAAAAAAGAAAATAACAAAGCTGTCGCTATCCACATTTTCCCCTCCTATAATCGCTATAGTTTCGGCGTTTTAATGCACACTTATTTTACTTTACAATTTAAGACAGACCTTTCAGTTTATTCTACTTATTCAAAAACAGAAATATTGGAAGCACAAGATTCCCACGCGTTGGTGTTATTCTTGCAACTCTTTCTGCTATCTCAATTACACATTAGAGACCTGAACTGCGATATGCAAATAAAAGTAAACATAAGGTTCTCAGCTTTGAAAATGGACGATTGTGTAATTATAGTTATTTTCTCCTTATTTCATTTCACTTTAATAGGAATGTAACGCTAGAATCTTTTTGATATCTATATTAATTCACTTAAAAAATGAAATTCCTAATATAAGATATGGTCGCGACCTTGGAGTTACTTCTGCTAATAATATAGCATATGCTTATAATATTTCTGTTATGTTCATATGCTTTCAGTTGATTGATTAGTAGCTGATTTAAGGTTGTTGTTCAACACTGAGAAAACAATATGCTTCGTGTTGACTTCCCGCAAAAAAGAAAAAAGTATCTCTGTGAATCCTTTCATACTTGAAGATCTGTTTTAGTGTACATTTTTTATAATGCAATATTATGCACCACTGATACGAAATAAATCTTACTAGCCCTGTTAATAGGCCTACAGCTTTTGCTGTCTATCTCTCTATCTATCTATCTATCTATCTATCTATCTATCTATCTAACTATTTGTATGAAAATACGTTTACATCAATAACTATAAGCTTTTTTCATTACAATTTGAGAAAAGACTAAACTTTAGCTCCTACAGATATGAGTAAAACCCCTGCAGAAATATATGACTATCAATCTTCGTACATCTTTACGTGAAGATTATAAAGTAGCCGTTAAGTAAAAATAAAGAAAATCTTCTCTTAAGAAGTTGCATTTTAGGCTGAAAGTTTTCATGAGAGGAGAGTTAGCAACAATGGCAATATATTTCAGGGAGGCCATTGCGATGAAATGCTGGGTACGTAATAATAATAATAATAATAATAATAATAATAATAATAATAATAATAATAATAATAATAATAATAATAATAATAATAATGTAAACCTTAAAAATAACTCAAGGAAACAACACGAGGATCGGAATACCCACCAAAATAGGTAAAAGAATACTAATTAATGCTAGTATTCTCAAGTTATATATTATAGCCAAACAGCAGATCAAGAATCAGTAAACAATAGCTACATTTTATATCTCCCTGAAAAAAAAAAAATCCAAAGACTACAATAATTGTTGGATATGTTCTGCCAAACAATAAAAAATTGTTATGAAGATAACAAGAGTAAATCTAATATGTAAATTAGTTATTTACTTTCTTGAAATAGAGTAATATTTATAAAGAGTGCTCTTGGATTTACTTTTCTGAGAAAAATAATGGCATTTGAATGCAACTCTCCAAAGCCTGAAGAGATTTATCATTACAATCTTTGTTGCTAAATTACATACCATGACATCAAACTCATTTGTCAAATAGCATGAAATTTTGTTGTACAAAAGATTCAAGTTAAAAAAAACCCATATTATTCAAAAAAAGTTTTCAAAGATTCAGTCCATAACGAAAGGAAACTAGCTTGTTGAGACATGTAGACGGTTCTCTACGAAAATAGCAACACTTGGTAAAACCCTCATAAGGATTATTCATGCTGAAATTTTCTTCATTTGACGACCGATCACGTAGACATGATGATGTTTTTGAAAGAGCTACGTAGAAGTTACTCATTACTTTGTCCGTTACCAAGGCATAAGCTGGATGGGTCAAATGTGATCCAAATCCATTGCTGTAATTGATTGCCTTGAAAAAATTAAAATTGTTAAAATATTAAAAAGAATTATATGTGCTTTTTAATGCGCTGAAATACAAGAATGAGAAATATAAAATGCACAAGAAAAGATTACGAAAAACAAGCGTAACTGAGGAGGAAGAAGCAATATTCCGAAACAGCAAAACTTCATTAGCTCTCTGAAGAAACACCTTAATAATTAAGACCATTTGGTAAACGGTAAAACTTTAGTAGGCCTAAGCAAATATAATCATAGTCTCATAAATGTGTTAATCTGTTTTACTTCATGTATAATTCACCTCGTCCTGCGTTCACTCTCAGATCACAAAAGGCAAAATAAAAACCTGTTAATAATTTATCTTAACTTAACTATGTGAACATTTGTACGAATGTATGTCAAAGTTACATATTCGCTACATAATTCTGGACGTGTCCAGCTCATCAGTATGTTAAGAAAATTGGAATACACAGAGGTAGCCGCTTCTATGGATTCCCTGTATAAAAGGTAAACTAATTAAGTAAATAATTTATAGGGGTTAACAGATTCTTGTCTCTAGCATTATTCCGTGATCTTTTTGTCAAGATAAAGTCAAGCCCCAATTCTCGGTGTTGGCGAGAGAGATGAGAGGTTAATGTTTGATTTCATATCTGATGCAGTGATATATCCACATTCACTTATGTTAACATATCAGTTAAGCGTTTTCTTATATATAAACAAGTTTATTTACATATAAAATGTTAAATTACCAAAAGTGAGAAGAGTAAACAGAAATTCAGAAAAATATATTGGATTGACCATCATATGAAAATGCCAAAATTAAAATAATCTTAACTCTGCCACGTGACATATGACATTTCACGACCCAATCTTCCACTACTGACGAAATTTTCAGTCCATTTAACAAATCTTTAGCCTCATGGGTACAGCTCTTATCGCACTGATCATACGATATCTGGCTTGCAGGGACAAACACTGGTGCAGAATAAGCAAAATATTCAAGAGTAGTGTACTCTTTTAGGTCCTCTTGCTCACGCTGCAGTGCAAGTCATTAGTTCAAATCTTTTGTGGAACATACACATGAACGGATAAAAATACACGCGCGTCGGAATGATGTGTGTCTCTAAGTTTGACGATCATATTTTGTGTTTATTCCGTGGGTCTCCCTTGCGCTAGCTCTAGGGATTAGGATCACAACAGTTCTTCTTTATAAAAGTTGACTTAATAATTCAGGTCTCACAAAGGTCAGCTATCCTGACCAGTTGATTTTATTCAGTCCATGTCTAGAACCTGACGATTTCTTATGTTTTATTCACTTCGTGTCAAACGATTCATGAAACGCCAACAACATATCGAGGTAATGATAAAAAAATAATCTTTGCCACTTTACTATAATTCATAAATTGTCTTATGGATCATTTATTACCCGTGACCTACTGAACCTGAGTATTGAATCATGTCTTACAAAATAATGAACCATTTTCAGTTATTTCATATTAATGCAATTTTGATACTTACCATAGACCATAGACAAAGCTGTCTCTCATAAATCCGCGAGACTATATGCATTTTGAGAATTTTCATGGGTCTGTTTGTCTTTAAAAGTTAACAAATGTTTATTAATTAATATGTATCTGTGAACATACATATTTTATGTCTTCAGTCTGACTTGCAAAAATCTTTACATTTCTGAAGTTTATATGCGAGAAATATAATAGAAAATGCAAAATGTTTTAGTGATAGTTAAACCACCTGATTTTCATAATTCAGGGAAAGTGAAGAATTATGCTTTTAGCATTAGCGTGTGATAGCTCATTTATTCCGTGGACATATCAAGAATAAATTGAAACGGGAGCATGCTCGGAAATCACGGAATTAGTGAGTAAATAATTCAAAGCAGTTTTCTTTTTTTCAAACCTCGCCCATACATTGAATTCTTAAACATCTGCTTCAAAACATGAAATTTACATAAAAAATAATTGTAGACTCCTTTTCCATAACAACTCATTCGGCAGAAATAGCAAATCAGTTCACAAAAATTTAATTTTCTACGCATTAGGCTGAATCTTCATTTCTTATAAACGTACATTTTCCAAGCTTCATCGCTTAATATTAAGAAATCTAGTATTAATGAAACTATTCAGGTACCATTTATCTCTAGCCACAGTAGTTTAGAAAATGATGAGATCCTTGAATTATAATTTTCGCTCCACCAAAGAATGTAAAATGTACAGCATAGTATTACATTTGAAATTTTGGCCTCGAAGTACAAAAAATTATTGACGGAATACAAGGAAATCTGTCTCCACAAATAAAGTTTAAGATTGTTTATGCTAATAGTTTCACAACAGCTTCTTACTTAATTAATTAAGAAAGAATCTCCACCGTATAGTTTTCATCATTTTCATCATGCAGCAGCCCGAAAGCTGTGTACCACTTGTAAACATACAACCACAGCTTTATAAAGCGTGGTTTTTCTCTTTTCAAAGTGAAGGAATATGTATTATTTTAGCTTTCTGTAAAAGAAAATTATTGTGCAGGCTTTGTCTGTCCGTCTGCACTTTATACTCTCCGCACATTTTTCCTGTCCACACTTTTTTATGTGTGCACTTTCTTTCTGTCCGCACTTTTCTTGTCCGCTCTCAGATCTTAAAAACTACTGAAGCTAGAGGACTGCAGATTGGTATGTTGATCTTCCACCCTGCAATCACCAAACATACCAAACTGCAGCCCTCTAGCCTTAGTGGTTTTTATTTTATTTATGGTTAAAGTTAACCTTAATCCTGGTTCTGACAACGCCATAGGATATTCCACCACCGGATCGTGGTTAAAGTTTCCTGGGCCGCGGCTCAGACAGCATTATACAGAGATCACCGAAAGATAGATTTTTTTTCAGTGGTCTTGATTATACGCAGTACCGGCTGTACAGAAAACTTGATTGCGCCGAAGAAACTTCAGCGCATTTTTACTTGTTTCTTATTGTAACTATTCCAATATCTTATTCTCTGTTTAGTTAATTTGAAAATAAGCTTTATTATCAATAATCTTCCGATATTAGGAAGTTTTCAAAGTGAATGTGATGTCCTTTTTTTCCTTAAATATAAAACAGGTAAAAAATGAGCCGGAGAAACAAGTTTTCTGTACAGCGCATGATCAATGCCACCGCAAATAGATCTATCTTTCGGTGGTCTCGGGACAATTCTGTATTAGCCGCAGCCCATGAAACTTTAACCACTGCCCGGTGGTGGCCTATCCTATATTGTTCCTAGTAGCACGATTATGGCTAACTTTAACCTTAAAATAAATAAAAACTCCTAAGGCTAGAGGGCTGCAATTTAGTATGTTTGATGATTGGAGTGTGGACGATCAATATATCAATTTGCAGACATCTAGCCTCAGTAGTTTTTGATATCAGAGGGCGGAAAGAAAAAAGTGCGGACAGAAAAAAGTGTGGACGGACAGACAAAGCCGGCACAATAGTTTTCTTTTAAAGAAAACTAAAAAAGAAACATTGTCATTAAAGTTTAAATTGAGAGAATTATTGTAATCTCCGCAAACATACTCTGTTTTACTTATTCCAATTCGTTCAACTACCTCCTCTTCCTCTTTATGCGCCTGTTCGCATCCTTGGGACAAACAGGATTATAATAAATTTAGGAAAGGAAGGGATAAATACTTCAAGAAGCGCAACATTAACCTAAAAAGGTCAAGACATCACGTGTAATTATACTTCGTGATTATTACGCTCCAGAGCGCTTCCAAGAATTCCTTATGGAGAATGATGAGCTTTTCCTTAACGGACTCATTTTGGTTGTGTTTTATTACTTCTTCAGTAGAGATTCGTCGTCTTCGCTCCATTCATGGGACTGAAACAGCTGGACTGAGTTACTATAATGTAAGGAATTAGCGCAAAGTTTATATAGGACAAGAGAGAGAGATCAAGGAGGGAGAGGAGGCGGTGGAGGAGCGGTGGGTGTGTTTAGGTTTAGTGGGGATGTGTTTAGGTTTAGCAGGGCGAGTGTTTAGGTTTAGAAGAGGATGTGTTTAGCTTTAGTGGGGATGTGTTTAGGTTTAGCAGGGGGAGTGTTTAGGTTTAGAAGAGGGAGTGTTTAGGTTTAGTGGGGTGTTTAGGTTTAGTAGGGATGTGTTTAGGTTTAGCAGGGTGTGTTTAGGTTTAGTGGGGGTGGTGTTTAGGTTTAGTGGGGATATGTTTAGGTTTAGTAGGGGGTGTCTTTAGGTGTAGCAAGGGGTGACTTTAGGTTTAGTGGGGTGTGCTTAGGTTTAGTGGGGGTGTTTCAGTTAGGAGATGTGTTTAGGTTTAGTGGGGATGTGTCAAGGTTTAGCAGGAGGTGTGTTTAAGTTTAGTTTTAGTTTGTGCGTGTTTTTAGGTTTAGTGGGGTTGTGTTTAGGTTTAGCAGGGGGCTAAATTAGCCAGTCAAAACAGTACTACCTTGATAAAAGGGACAGCCACTACAGTAATACCAAGATAAATGGGGCAGCCACTACAGTAATACCTGGGTAAATGGGGCATTCACCACAGTCAGCGAAGTAACATTTGGAGAAATGGGACTGTTAGTACAGTAATTTCTGGATACAAGAGACAATCACCACAGTAATACCTGGATAAATGGGACAGTCAGTACAGTAATTCATGGATAAAAGGGACAGTCAGCACAAGGAGGTGCAAGAAAGTTTTTCTGAGTTTTTCAGAGTTTTCCCAGGCAGTACCAGTTTGGTCGGTTAGCATATATATATCTATTCACAAACCCTAAGCTAAAGTGTCGTTTAACATCACATTCTCACAAGTGGAATAAATACCTAAAGGAATTTGATTGAAAAGCGAATGGTTGGGGAACAACGGCTCTTTAGTGATGTTACAACTCAGTGACTGGTGACTGATTGCTTAACACTTGTAAGTTCCCGTGCCATGTATAAAATTTTCTCGTAGCAGCAGTCTCATAATATATCTCCCATTCCGATGGTGTCAAGGGTTCTTCTTTTACTCACAAGTTCTTCAAATGAAATACTACTGTACTTTCCGTGTTCTAGGTTTTACCAGAGAAGAAGGGTAGATCCTCCATTTCCAATAAAGTTTTGGTTTTCACTGATCATGAAGTAACTTGTTATCGCAACATTCGCGAGGAACACCGTATGTTTCCTTGGTTGTTTGAGCTTGCAATGAGGAGCCTGCATGTTCTGTGATGACATATTCATAGACGGAAAAGAATGTACAAAAAAAAAAAAAGACTACAAGTGGCGGGTAGCATTTATCCAGTTACGTGAATAACTTCTAAGAGCATATGAAGCTTGAATGCAGAATACCCCGCAAAACAATCGTGTGGTTTGAACGGTTTATTGAACATTTTCAGGAGACTGTTACATAATAGAAGGACTTTTTGTGATACATGTATGATATCACCAAAGCATAGAACGTATGATGATATAAACAATTTAAAAGGTCCGTGCAATATGAAGGGAATAAGAGAGGCTTTTTCGGCAGTGATTTTCCTTTTCGTAAATCAATTTTTCGAAAGACATATGACCTGGATTATTTCTTGCTAGAAGATAACAAATATATCGATTTACTTTTATTTGTACCAATATGAAAATACTACTTAAAACCTTCAAATACTACATTCTAGTTTTAAAAGAAATGGATAGTGTTTAAGTATTCCCTAGCATACATTTTTACTCTTTACAAAACTCTTCTAATACGTGGTTAGGTTAGACTAGAGTAGCTCATTTATGTAGCATTTCCAGTTGATTGCCTGATTGTTAGCTCTAACATAAACAAAAACTCCTCTTGTATACCTCTTCATGCCTTGTGTATGTTTTATCTCCTTCAGTTCTCTTGTCTAAACCCTCATATTACAGAGTTCATCCTTCCCATGCCTGCACTTTTGCTTCATAGTTATTTACTGTAAGTTTTGTTCCAGTGCAGCTATCCAGTGCTTTTTAGGTCTCTCCTATTTCCTACCAACACTTCATATTTACAAAAAAGTTTTGCCATACTATCCTCCTCTCTTCCATTCCGTACACACAAGCAAACCACCACAAAATAGTGATTCCTCCATTCAACTGACATAATCATTTGACTGCTTATTCTCACCCTTTAAAAATTTCTTGCTCAATTTTTTCTCTTCTATTTCAGTTCTCCATGCACACTTCATTCTGTAAAGGAGACTTGGTTAATCACTCCCTTTATGTTTTCTAATTTTAGCTTATGTAGATACTCTCTTTCTCTCTTTTGCAAATCAAATGTATGTTTCTCCTCCTCACAACCTCCCGGCATCTGTGAAACCAACTCTCTTTTTCCTTGGAAGTTTTTGAATATTGCAGTCCAACTGGAATAAGAATAGTCAATTGAATCAGTAAAATGCGTAACAGCAGAAAAATTTTGAGATGAACTCTAAAAGACATTTGTTTTCGGTAAAATGATAAATTTTACTAAATAAAATTCGACTGCCTCCCAGTATCAGGTATTTTTTTTTCTAAAATACCTGATTGAATTATCCAATTCTTCATCAACATTTACATCACTGTTCCATCTTCTTAGTCCCCAATTATCTTTTGATTTTACCGGAATTCTCTGTAAAACCAACTCTTTTCCTGAGAAGGTTTTAAATATTGCGTAAATAAAAACGTAATATCAGAAAAAAAATTGAGATGAACGATAAGACTTTTTTATTTCTAAGAAAATTCTACTTAAAATAAAACTATCATTGTTCATCTAATGCTTGAGAAAGAAATTGTAAATTTTACTAAGTGAAAGGTGACAAAGCTTAGATCCGGTTCTCGATTATAAAACCTTTGCGATTATCTTATAAGTTTAAATAAAACATAAATAATCATATGACCTTCATATTATATCTCCCTGCGTTTTCCTTCCATATTTCTTACTTTCTTTTTTACCTCTGACCTTCTACGAATGGGCAAAACTGGAAAGACTGAGCATTTTTATCTACCTTTCTAAGGGAAGAATGTTTGGAAGATGCTATTTCTGAAGGATTTTATCTTCTCTCTCTCTCTCTCTCTCTCTCTCTCTCTCTCTCTCTCTCTCTCTCTCTCTCTCTCTCTCTCTCTCTCTCTCTCTCTCTCTCTAATTGATAGTATTATAAAATCACGAAACTAATAAAGCTTTCCTCCGTCTTTTAGAGAGCGATTATCTTTATTTTTTTCCATTCAATAATCGAGATAGGAAGATGCAAGATTTTTGTTTAAATCTTGAAACACTGTTTTTTTATTACCTTTCCTTGGTATATCTCTTAAATTACCAAACAGAGAGAGAGAGAGAGAGAGAGAGAGTATAGGCAATGCAACCGCAGAAATAGTCCCTTCCTAACTTTCCTCTTCAATTATACCAATTGGTGAAGTTTTAGGTTCTTCCCAAGTTAAGTGAAGACGATGATTTCCCAAAACTTACATCCCTGAGGTTTCTTCCTCCAGAAGTAAAAGAAAATCGTGTTTTTCTGTGATTGGTGTTATTGACACACATTCATTAACAATTTCCGTTCTTATACATTAACCGCTTCTTCTTTTATTTTTTAATCAATAGTCATAATTATAATTGGAAAAAAGCAAATACCATTCCTCATTTCATCTTTTAAAGTTTAATACTGCGTATATTTATGTGCACATGTATTCCTTTATAGTGTTGTTTGCATTTGATGGCTGCCATTCTTTTCATCATATCTATATTTATATTTTTTTCGGGGATTATTGTATGTTAATTAATACAACGCTTATATACTTCCTTAAATATTTAATTGCCGTCACTGGATATTTAATAATCCATTACAATAGTTTTTACTGTGGTTGCTGTTATAATTACCAGCTTTTGTTTACAGAGGAACCCAAGAACAATAAACATCATAAAGTAATGGAGAATTTTGTATCAAGACAATGTCTGTTTTATTGCCTGAAATTTATTTCAAAATGTGGGAAAAGTAAAGTTGAAAAAAAAGTTTTTTTAAGCTTTAAGCAACTGAAGTATATAAACCTCTTTCCATATGCATTAATAAGATTATTAATATATTAATTTCTCATTACTTTACAAAACCAGTAATCTATGCTGAGAAGGATTTCGTTAGTTTCTTTTAGCAGATGTAAGATGAAGGGAGTTCAAGCACAAAATCAAGAATTTGACTTACCCAAATGAGGATTAACCTAACTTAACCTAACCTAACCAACCTAACCTAAAAGGAAGACATTCCCTATTACTCTTGCTATTTATTGATATCCAAATTAACTAGCAGCAGCTTAAACAAGTAAAAAATGTGTAGATGTTTCTTCGGCGCAATCGAGTTTTCATTACAGTGTATAATCAAGGCCACCGAAAATAGATCTATCTTTCGGTGGTCTCGGTGTAATACTGTATAAACCGCGGCCTATGAAACTTTAACCACGGCCAGGTGGTGGCCTGTCCTATATCGTTGCCAGGCGCACGATTATGGAAAACTTTAACCTTAAATAAAATAAAAACTACTTAGGCTAGAGGGTTGTAATTTGGTATGTTTCGTGATTGGAGGGTGGATGATCAACATACCAATTCGCAGCTCTCTAGCCTCAGTTGTTTTTAAGATCTGAGGGCGGAGAGAATAAGGTGCGAACAGAAAAACTCTGAATGGGCAGTCAAAGCCATCTCAATAGTTTTCTTTTACAGAAAACTGAAAATGTGAAGACAGTCATCAGTCATTCGTGGAACCTTGTACTCAGGTATGTTCACATCGAATATAATAAATTATGGAATCTATCTAATGTAATATTTTTACTTATTCTTTGAGTTTCATTTATTTAAAAAGTTCCTTTTTTTGTGCATGACAATAGAAATTTACTTCAGGGAATCTGGTACAGACCATTTTTATCACTGTGGTATAAAAAAAAAAAAAACTTTGGCTTCTTTCAATACTTCTATGTAAAATTAAAGCACGTGTCTGATAATTAAAGCTTGTAGATTCATAATTCTCTTTTCAAAAAACTTATTTATCCGGACAACTCTTTCAATTTTTTTTCTCTAACCGGGCTTCTATAACACTTATTTCTCATCCATCTAAATATCTCATCTGAGGTCTTCTTCCACTTTTATAGATTTAAGTAGACGGTGGCTGGTAATAAAGTCACAGGGGAAAAAGTAAGAGAAAAGTCACAATTTTGGCGAGGAAAAAAGTCACATTAATTTACGGTGGCCGGTAATAAAGTCATAGAGAAAAATTCACAATATTTCTTGGGGGTCATTATCTTCATGATATTTACAGTCTTTTGTTTATGATTTTACGGTAATCCCCAACGGCCTTTTACTAGACATGCCGCAAAGGTGAATGCATACCGGATTAAAGCCTTTGGGGGTCACTATCTAGGAAAGATTAATGTGACTTTTTTCTGTAGCTTTTTTTTCTGTGACTTTTTTCACCTGGATTCAATAGAAGCCTACAGCTCTTCTCTCACACAAACGATATATTGCCAAACAACTACATGTGTCAAGAAAGGCTTCCGCCTCCGCGTTGATGAAACACGTAATTTGGAAACTTGTGGGAGAGAAACTCTGTACGAGTTGTGCAACTCATTCTGTTTGATTGATTGTTAATGCAAAGTTGATGATGTTAGAGCTGGGGTTATTGAAAGACGAAATATTGTTCACTTTCATGATATTGTTAATGGAATCTAAAATGATATTAGAATTTTCTTGAATTTGCCAAAGGGTTCGCACAAAAATACTCCGCACTGATATTTAATTATGGTTAAAAACAGTATGATTTAAATCAGTCATTCTTTTTGTGCAAGTGATATTGCCATATCTCAAATCTTTGTGGATATCGACGTAATCCGTGATTTTCATCTGCTGTACAAAATTGTGTGTAAAGGAAAATGATAAGTCTAACATTTCAGACCATCTTAGGAAGACATCGTGCTTATTTCCATACGACTGTTTCAAAAAATGAACTTCCTTTCTCACCTTAGCTGCCACTTGATTTCATGTTAGTGCACGACAATCTCCTACATTAGTAAAAGCTGTCATATATTGCTATATTATTCATGTCACATAGTTTTTTTTTTTTTTATATTGATGACGATGTTGCTTCTAGAAAAGTACTGGTTAAACTTTTCACTTTTCCTCTCTCTCTCGCCGCTATTTGCCTGATATACTGCCACTGTATTATTTGAATTAATTATCGTTCTGCTTATGCGAGTAATACCTTTTTAAACGACTGTATGGATGTTCACATAACCTGTAATTGACAGTGATGATCTGTCATGATATGTTATCAAGTTAGAATTTTGGAATATGTACTCCATATGGAAATGTGACACGTAATTAGCTAAATGATATTCAGCCAAGTAGTATAGGGCGCAAACTATCAACGTGTATATAATTGAAATACATTTGAAGGATGTAATTGTGTATTTCTGCGCCGTTAAGCAAAGAGACCAATGTCAAGGAAATAGAAAATTTAATAGAGAGCTCTTTTCCCTTTGGTAAAATAACATTACAGATAAGAATATGTTAAAAACATATCTTAAAAGAATTATTTGAATATCTCTGCTTGTACCACGAATACAGTTAAAATAGACTCAACCCCACAGTTAAAGTGTCTGTAAAAGGTAAATAAACTGCAATTTATTTGATTAATCAATCAGTTGTTTATGAAAGTGTATTAAAGGAAATAAAACTGCACGATTCTTTTTTAGAAGAAATCTGGTTTTATTGTGTTAGTATCCTGGTCAGAATAGACGATAAACTTATTTCCCAGATCTCTGGAGCTGCGTCTTTATCTGTATTCATGTAAAACGAAAGTGTCCTGTTAGATCGACAGCTGTTTGGGTCATAAGCTTTGCAGTTAAACGGATACTCTCTGTCATGTCAATAAACAAAATAAGATAAAGATGCAGAGAGAGAGAGAGAGAGAGAGAGAGAGAGAGAGAGAGAGAGAGAGAGAGAGAGAGAGAAACATAATGAAAGCTAGTAAAGTAGCCAGCTGGATCAGTAGATAGAAAGACGAATATGTGTCGGGGGAAGACTGTCTCATTCAGTACCTATTTCATAACCCCTGAATCTCTTCCTTCTTTCCGTGCAACAACGCTTTACTCTTATCAGATAAAGTAAGTGGAAACTGAAATTATATTTACGATTATAGTGGGAAAATACAGTAGTACATTGAGGTAGATAAAAATGTATTCTTACAAGACCATGCCGTGTCTTTATTCTTATTCTTTGATGAATGAACCTTGTTTTAAACTGTAAATGAAAGGCATCTAGGCAGAGAGATAACTGTGTCATTTCTCTTCTTTTTTTCATGTGAAATTTCTTCAAACATTATTAAAAGCAGTCACGGTTTTCTATTAAGCTTTTACTTGAGTTTTTTTTTTACAGACTCATGTATGATCCTTAATTCCTTAATCTTTTTTAGCTAAGGTAATTTTTAAAATATAAATCATATAATATATATATATATATATATATATATATATATATATATATATATATATATATATATATATATATATATATATATATATATATATATATATATGGGGCCGGCAACAGACCTTGAGTTCATTTCGACCAGGTTAGAATGTATCTTTGCGACTTTCCTAAAAATAAACAATTTGACCAGTGCTGACGTCAGCGGTAATTTAAATTCCTCTGGATTAATCAACTGTGGTTGGTCACAAATAGGGTAGAGAAGTGTATGTCTTGCTATTTCAAAAAGACAAAAATTCCAGGTTGAAGTTACTTAGTCTTTTTTATAAAGCTCTTATTCTAAACGATAATTCTGCAGTAAAGGACTCTGAAGAATAAGATATGCGTTCACAGTGCATCCTTAATTGCTGTTGCTTCTATAACTGTTTGAATTAAAGTTTCAGTTACCTAGTTGTGGATGTACACCGTCATAACTTATATCAACTAAAAGAGCTACATTTTCCCTGGCATATATGTATGTATATATATATATATATATATATATATATATATATATATATATATATATATATATATATATATATATATATATATATATATATATATATATATATATATATATATATATATAATATATATATATATATATATATATATATATATAATATATATATATATATATATATATATATATATATATATATATATATATATATATATATATATATATATATATATATATATATATATATATATAATATATATATATATATATATATATATATATATATATATATATATATATATATATATAATATATATATATATATATATATATATATATATATATTATATATATATATATATATATATATATATATATATATATTAATATATATATATATATATTACTGAGAAATATCTTCTGTCAAAACAGAAT
>JANJGK010003891.1:57500-74112 GCA_039081455.1 Macrobrachium rosenbergii
TGCGTTCGTATGAGACTGCATATTATGATCACCAGTTGTGTTTATACACAGAATTACATAATCCCGAGAAAAACTTTTTGACTCCATAGGATCGCAACCATCCTTATAAAAAAAACCATCCTTATAAACAAAACCATCATTATAAACAAACCATTATTATGAAAAAAAATCCTTATAAAAAATTCTTATAAAAAAACGGTGTCGTTACAAATTTATTACCAACACAAGAATCTGTGGCAGAATAAAGGTACAGCCGTTTTACTTGAATGGATTGCCTTAAATGTTCCCTGAAATTGATTCATCAATCTGTTCATCAGTGCATTAACAATAATGGTATAAATGGATTACTCAAAGAGGATTAAAGATAAACGATACCAAAACGTGCTGTATTACATTTATTAACAAACTCAGGGTAGAATTTTATTTATTCAGAGGAGCAAAAGCAATCAGCAATTAAATATTATAAACAATTTTCGCACACTAAACGGTTAACTGAGTGAATGTTACAAAAAATCTTTCAGAGTGACACTGACGTAGAAAAAGGATGACGAAAATTCCATTCGGACTTGGAGACTGTCAGATAATAGGAAAATCGCTGGCAAAAAAGATGGACCATAAAGTGTTGCATAATCTTATTCTAGAGGAGCTCCTTAACGATTACTTTGAGAACCAAACAACTGAGTGTTAAGGTTTAGGCACTTGGTGATAATTCAAAGAATATATCAGACTGATATTCCTTCACAGAAAATAATACAGTGCAATACGATAGTTAAAAAGATAGGAAAATATCAAAAGGCATATTCCATTCTGCATTGGCTTCAAACCTGTAGTAACATCAAACACACTAAGCAAGAAAAATTGTGCAATGTTCAGCATTACACTCTGGGCAACGGCAGATTAATCACTAGCTTGAATTATATGGGAACTCATAATTTATCTCCGACCTTTTCTATGGCCGTAAAAATAATTCACAGTCATATATCTCTTTCACAGTTTCGCACTTGAGTGTATTCATTCAAAGGAATAAATTCCACTGAATTTTTCACGTCCCGTACATCCAACGAATTCTTGGTCATTAGGATATCCTTAATAAAATTCTAAAATTTTTGAAATAAAAAATGACAACATGTATATTCCACATAAAGTTACTTTATTTTGAGTATTGAGCCCAGTGAGCTTCAGAACAATTCGATAGAAAAAGATAGCAATGAATAATGTAGTAAGAAAATTTAAGTCACAAATATCTATCGTGTGATAGTACATGACTGATGCATCCGTGAATTTCATATAGTAGACAATAAAAAGAATTAATTTTACATTTAAAGATATGCATTCAGTCTGTTCATACATTCATACGTACAAATTACTTTGATGTTCTTTTATGCCAACACACATCTAATTTTGGGAACCTCTGGTGGACAGGATTCTTCAGTGGATTTCATGAGAAGCGTTTCAGTCTAAGAAAGAATGAAGAGTAATTGTGTGTATAACATAAACGATACATGAATTGGATCTGATTGACGCTCCTCAGTATAATTTCTATTTTACCGGGGAATCATTATAAGCCGTGGTCAACACACTCACTAACTTCCCTCTAAATTATTAAATTTTGTTAGACAATTTATGCTCACCTATATCATACAATCTATAGTTTACTTCGTTTCTCATTGGACAGGTAGGTATCGTTCTTGGCTAGCACTCTGCTGGGCCCGCGTTCGATTCCCTGACCGGCCAATGAAGAATTAGAGGGATTTATTTCTGGTGATAGAAATTAATTTCTCGTTATAATATGGTTCGGGTTCCACAATAAGCTATAGGTCCCGTTGCTAGATAACCAATTGGTTCTTAGCCATGTAAAATAAATCGAACCCTTCGGGCCAGCCCGCCTAGGAGAGCTGTTAATCAGCTCAGTGGTCTGGTTAGACTAAGGTATACTCTTTATAGTTTACTTCGCCCGATTTGAGTACGTAGCCTTACAAGATAATTAGACGGTTCGATTTAAATGCGCTCTATAGCTTACTTGTAGTTTAAGCAAGAATTATATTCGCTGTAAAGAAAAAGACGGGAACAACTTCTGCAGCGGCCAGTAGTTGAGGATGTCTTCTAAAATGACAGTGGAGGAAGTTTCTTACTACTCACCACAATAAATTAGCAATGTATTGAAAAGGTAAACGCAGTGAATTCCCTCTTGTTGAGTTACTTTCATAAACTCCTTACAAACCAATCTGTTTCCTTGTAAACAGCGGATTATCAGCTAATAACAGAAGAAATAAGGTGATATTTAAAGAAATAAATTAGGATGATGTTGAGCGTATATATATAATATATATATATATATATATATATATATATATATATATATATATATATATATATATATATATATATATATATATATATATATATATATATATATATATATATATATATATATATATATATATATATATATATATATATAACTATCTGTTAGTCCTAGAAAGAGAATCAATTTTTAATGTATAGATTATGCAAAAGCATTCGGAGAGCACTGGGGATATAATGTACTGCAGGGCACATCAAAACCACAACAGTGAAGTGGAGGCATATTACATTTGATTTGGCATTTCTATTATCTAAATGTTTTAAACGATAAACGGTTTTGCAATCACTTTTATGAACGTGAGTAACAGTTCCTCTTTCAGACTGTTGACATTCTAAATGCAATATGGACTTTTTTTTCCTGTTCTGAACCTGACTCGTTAACGTTACAGATTCTTTTCTCTTCCGCCTTGCCCCTACTGTGTCGGTTTTGTACTTCTATTTATGCCTTTCAGATTCTGGCAATATCGTAGGCACTTTCTCAAAGAGTAGAGTCTTCAACATCCAGAGATTGACTAATGGAATGAGTCAGGCGGAGTACGTCGGGGTCAGTCACCTGCAAGCAAGTGTCTTGAGAGAGAGAGAGAGAGAGAGAGAGAGAGAGAGAGAGAGAGAGAGAGAGAGAGAGAGAGATTCAAAGCCCACCTACTGGACTTGGTATTTTTTCCCGTGGTCTTCTCAAGCTGTTCGTCTAGGCTTACTAACGCTGAGGCAGTTCATTGTGACAGCTGTTTCATGATGACTTCTTTACTAATTTCCTCCAAGTCTAAAAATCATCTCGGAATGAGAGCCTAAGGGAGACCAAGGACCTCTTTGGGTCAGGGTATTTTATGCACAGCCCACAGGAGAACCTACAGCCAAGAAAATCCGAATATGCACTTTCTTGTTTCGTAGGTGACCGGGCTTGATGTGCGAAGGGCACGTAAATGTGCCCAATTTTTTCACGGATTTTCCCTTTGCTCCTGCACGCAGTTTGTAGAAAGACACAAAGGAAGAGAAGACAATCGTGTTTCTTTTCGAGGCATTTTGTGCTGGTAGATGGCAAAGGGAAAAATGGAGGTCAGATGGAGGGAGAATACAATGAGTATATCTTTTAAGCCGATCAGCAAGCGTCTCACTTTTTTTATCCGTGCAGGCGGCTCTGGTACAGTCATGCTCAAATCTGAGGCAACATGATTATTCTCGCATATTCCAAAATCTCAGACTCAATGTAACGTTGCCAAGTAACGTTAAACTTTTTTTTTTTTATTTCCAATGTCATACAAATCGACAAGCTTGCGAATTCACAGCTAACACTAATTTCCCTATGATTATATATTTACTGTATATATGATCCCTTTTATGCACTGATATAGTTCGCAATCTGTGTGATTTGAACTGATTATTTTTTCCTTTTATGTTGCTCAACTCAAAGAGCGGTGTGATACGGTCGACGTTGCCGTCAACGACAGAGCGCTGAACATGGCCCTCGGGCTGGTCGACGTCACTACCTCTGCACCATTATAATAGTAGACCTAATAAGCTCAACAGTCATAAGAAAATTTTCAATATAGGAATATGAATCACAAGATTTTTTTGAAGTTTTAGGCCGTGTTCAACTGCCTGAACATTGCAAAATCATTTATAGGAACAAAATCTTGGCTTTAACAAAAAAATAATTGCTCTGGTGAATTTTTGCTAGTAAGCCACAAGTTTTCAAGTGGTTAAGAAATACAACTTGAATCATTTTATTTTTGTGAAAATCCAAATATTCCTCTAACAAATATAAAATATTTTTTTTCAAGATAATTTCATTGTGGCTATTAATTGTAGACCTAAGTTCCAGCAAGAGGAATACTTTTGTATTTATTTATTTACATTTTTTAGCAGTGAGGCCTAAAAACAATCAAATAGGACTATTCCAGATTTTATTGTTGCATTGGAAGCAATTTTAATGTTATGACAAATTTTTTCGCTTTTTTTATTATTCTAACACTTGATTTGAGGTTTGATGACTTTTTTTTTTTTTCAAAAGCATCGGCAATAAGTGAACGGAAGTTTTGACAATGTTTCATAACCGATTTTCCAAAATTTAGCTACACATATTTCATGTTTTGAAATACATAACAGATTTTGCTCTTATGAAACATATTACGGCCTTACTGTATGAAATAATCGTGTTTTTGCGTTCAAATAATAGATAAAAATGGAGCATATTAGTTGCCAGTTCGTGAATTTTGAATGAAATCCTACGCAATCATGTTGTATCACTTAAGGGCATAGCTGTACAACCAAGAATATAGGGCATTTCTTCTTCTTACATGTTTCTTCCTTTATTTATTAGAGAAAGAAATCTAACATTCCTAAACATAAAAGCGAATGTTTGTATGTTTGTGCGCTATAGACATCCGAACAGCTTGACTAATCTAGACGAAATTTCGCATGTGAGCATCATTTGGGCCAACTTAGGTAGTAGAGTAGGTTTCAAACACATACCCACGCTCCTGCCCCCTTCCCCCATCCATCTTCCCTATAGTGTGGTAAATAAACTCTATGGGTTTATCATACCTCATTTCTTGTGCTCGAGACCATAAAAATATTTTACTGAAAATGCTTCCTTCCTGTGATTAATAACTCTGTATCAAAGTTTGTGTTAAGGTTTACTGAGGGGTGTATTTACAGTAGGTTTAGTGGGGCCGTGTGTTTGGGTTAAGTGGGGATGAGTTTAGGTTTAGTGGGGGTGTGTGTTTAGGTTTAGAGGGGATGTGTTTAGGTTTAGCAGGGGTATGTTTAGGTTTAGGGGGTGTTTAGGTTTAGTGGGGATGTGTTTAGGTTTAGCAGGGGGTGTGTTTAGGTTTAGTGGGGTGTGCATTTAGGTTTAGTGGGGATGTGTTTAGGTTTAGCAGGGGTGTGTTTAGGTTTAGTGGGGGTGTGTTTAGGTTTAGTGGGGGTGTGTTTAGAGTTGGTGGGGGTTCACTTAGGTTAAACTTTAGTGAGGGGTGTGTTTAGGATTAGTGGGGAGTGTGAGTTTAGGTGCAGTGGGGGTACTTTTAGGTTTAGTGAGAGGTGTTTTTAGGTTTTATGGGTGCTGTGTTTAGCTTTAGTGGAAGGTGCATTAGGTTTAATGGGAGAGATGTTTATGTTTGATGGAGGATGTGTTTAGGTTTGGTGGGAGGGGCGTTTAGGCTTAGTGGTGGATGTGTTTAGGTTTAGTTGGGGGTGTGCTTTGGTTTAGTGGAAGTGTTGTTAAGTTTAGTGGGGTGTACATTTAAGCTTAGTGGGTGGTGTGTCTTTAGGTTTATGGGGGTGTGTTTAGGTTTAGTGGGGTGTGCATTCAGGTTTAGTGGGCGGTGTGTGTTTAGGTTTGGTTGGGTGTGCAAATAGCTTTTGTGGGTGGTGTGTGTTTAGGCTTAGATGGGGTAAGTTTATGTTTAGTGGCTGGTGTGTGTTTAGGTTTAGTGAGGGTGTGTTTAGGTTTAGTGGGTGTGCATTTAAGTTTAGTGGGTGGTGTGTGTTTAGGTTTAATGTTGGTTTGTTTAGATTTGGTTGGGTGTGCATTCAGCTTCTGTGGGTGGTGTGTGTGTTTAGGTATAGTGGGGGTGTGTTCGGGTTTGGTTGGGTGTGCATGTAGCTTTTGTGCGTGGTGTGTGTTTAGGTTTAGTGGGGTGTGAATTTAGGTTTAGTGGGCTGTGTGTGTTTAGGTTTAGTGGGGGTGAGTTTAGGTTTAGTAGGGTGTGCATTTAGGTTTAGTGGGTGGTTGTGTGTAGGGTTAGATGCTTGTGTTTAGGTTTAGTGGGGTTTGCATTTAGGTTTAGTGCCTGATGTGTCTTTAGGTTTAGTGTGGGTGTGTTAGGTTTAGTGGGGTGTGCATTTAGGTTTAGTGGATGGTGTGTGTTTAGGTTTAGTGGGGGGATGTGTTTTCATTTATTGGGTTTTTTTAGTTTTAGAGGGGGTGTGTTTAGGCTTAGTGGGCATGTGTTCTAGTTTAGTGGGATTGTGTATATTTTTAGTGGGGGTGTGTTTAGGTTTAGTAAGGTGTGTATTTAGGTTTAGTAGGTGGTGTGTGTTTAAGTTTAGTGGGGGTGTGTTTAGGTTTGGTGGGAGGAGTGTTTAGAATTAGTGGACAGTGTGTGTTTAGGTTTAGTGGGTGGTGTGTATTCAGGTTTAGCGGGTGGTGTGTATTTAGGTTTTGTGGGTGTGTTTAGGTTCAGTGAAGGGTGTGTGTTTAGATCTAGTGGTGTGTGCATTTAGGTTTAGTGAAGGATATGTTTAGGTTTAGTTGGGGGTGTGTATTTAGTTTTATTGAGGGGTGTGTTTAGGTTTAGTGAGGGAGAATTTAGGTTTGGGGGGGGCGAGTTGCGTTTAGGTTTGGTTAGAGGTGTGTTTGGGTTTTGTGGGTGTTGTGTGTTGAGGCTATGTTCATAGTAAAAAGGTATGAAGAATATTAGGACAATAGATACAATAAGACCGCATAATAAAAGCATCAACACTCTTATCATCACAATTGCATAAATTTTTTCCTAAAGCATTCTTCTTGTCTTTGCTGTAGACGCCGATTTCTTATGGAAATTGAGAATGAAATTAAAGTAAAATACAATTAATATAACGAATTTTACTATAATTTTGGTATTTCAATGCTGCAGTTCGTTATTTTCTTTTTGTATATGGTTATATCATGAATGAAGCTGCTTGGTTACTTTTGCAATCTCGTTAATAAACCAGATACCTAATACAATACATTTACACAATTTAAAATGACCGTAAATGAATGGAAATTACCGAAAGGAAATGGTGAACTACCAGCTAAATTTTTATTTCGGTGCCCTTAACAAGAGATGGTCTGTTTTTTTTTTTTTTTTTTAAATCAACGACGCTCCTGTTTTGACCTCTTTGGTGAGGCTACTGAAAGAAGCGATGCCTTCGACCATTTATACTTGCACGTACCGCAGCCATTAAACACCTGACCACCAGATTTTTAACTAATCAACTATTTCCTAATATATCAGAGAAGGGTGAAATATAACTAGTTTTTTTTTTAAATCGAACTAAAATTTTAGTAATGCTTTTCCATTAATGAAAATCCATAAAATAAATTGTTATCTAAATAAAAAAAAAAACATTTCAAAGAAAAGAACTTCCATTTATGAAGTATTCCGTTCTGTTAAAAGCAAAATTTCGAGCGCACTTTTTGACCTTTGAGTTCCAGCATTTTTGGTCGTCCATTCTTCATTTCTTGGTACCTTTGCTTAATCTTTATCATTTTTTACGTGCATCACTTAAAACATGAACCGTAATGGAAAAAAAGCTAAGATTCCTAACCGTTTTCGTTTAAAAATAGCTAAAGACATTGTCGGAACTCTGATGAAAACTGAGGTGAAAGAAACTGACCGAGAAAAGTCCTGATCAGCTCTGCATGACCTTAGCATCGTTCTCTTTATCGTAATCGAAAAGTCAGCATTTTTACCCTATTCTTACATATTCTTAAAAAGGGCCGATATGTTTTCATGAACGAGTCTGGATATCTAGAATTTTTTCCATGACGATCAGCCACCTTTGAAATATCGAATGCGTATATCAATTACTTTGCATAAGTGAGAAGCATCGTTTGATATTTTTCAGTAAAGGAAAGCTGATACGTTTCTCTCGAGAATTTGTTACTTTCGACAAATGTTATTCTTTTGCTTGTTTTTTGCTTTTCTGCTTGTTAACATTATCAAACAAAATGATCATATGGTTATCACCAAAGGTTGTTGCCTTGTGACCCAGTAATTAAACAGTGAGATGGCTGAGTGAGACTGGAAGTCAAACAGACAGAATCTGCATGTGAAAGTTAGGATTAGATACGAAATACTGCATGTGGCTATACAGAGAGAGATCGTGGTATGAAAATGAAACTAGAGCTAGCAGAGATTGTCGATTTCAGATGAGCTTATGGAAGAATATCGGGAGTCAGGTGGCGCGGCGCGATAGAACGAGTTACTACACAATTAAAGAGCTAAAGTTCTTTAGAAAAGTAGTTGTTGTCAATATTGATAAATACAATAGTGTCACTTGCATAGAGATATAATTTAACGTTTGGTAATTTCTTCTATAACAACAGTATCTCTGGAAATTTCTTATCTCTGATGGATTTACCAGCCCACATTACTCTCTTATCAGCAATTTTTAATATGATCAATATAAATAAACTACATCAGTCAGTTTCAAGATATGTCCAGATCCATTTACTCTAAAAACAAGGAGAAAGCTGCCTTGCAGATATGAAATATTCCTCCGCAATGATCAGCACGTTATCTAACTTACAACATTTTTCAAGTCAGGTATTATTTTTGTTCCTCTAGTTCATAATTTTATATTTATTCATTCTTTTGCCACAGCTATCATCAGCTCATGAATAATTTTGTTTTAATCATTTATTCTTAAAGTGCATTCAGTGTCATCATTTATTCTTTCAAACGTACTTATTGCATTTTCCCTAGTGACAACTTGAAGGGTTATGAGTATCATTATGCCTCTTGTGATGATGGGAGCATTGAGCGGTTCTGAGGCACTTCGATTCTAGTTGGACTTTTTCGACTTTTTTCGCGGTTCTCCGCAAACTTTACCCCCGATCTATTAAAAAGCCTAATAACAATACCCCCACTTGAAGATGATGGGAGCTCGGTTGTTTCATATGAAAACGACGAAGATTCGTATTTTTCATGTGAAACGATCTAGCTCCAATCATGATCAAGAGTGGGTTATTTTTACGATTATTTTTACGTTATTGTTATGATTACGAAGGGGAAGTCACATGGAAACTTCATTGGCAGAATATGTGATACTGAGGTCTGGTAACAAATTAAAGATTTTTGGCAAAATCAGGAAATATTGATAATACTTCATAAAATAAACCGAGAGAGAGAGAGAGAGAGAGAGAGAGAGAGAGAGAGAGAGAGAGAGAGAGAGAGAGAGGAGCATGAATAATTTGAGGTCTTTCTCATGCTCACATACGAACGTATTCACACTAAAACTTGGACATTGAATTAATAAAATAAAAAAAAAAAGCAGGCAATGGCAGTAAATACCAAGAATGGGTTCCGAGGAAACTATTGTCTCTTAATTAGCTAAATGTCTAAAAATACTGAACTCTCTTTTACGCTTTATTAAAGTCTTTCACTACTTTAATCTTTAACGACGACGAATAGAGAGAAGAAAGAAAAAGAAAAAAACGCCTTTTCCTCTCTCTTTTCTATTTCTGTAGTCGTAATGGAACTGTTATACAGTGGTTACATTATCATTTTGATGAATGGCGCAAAGCTGACCACTTAACTCTTCGTATTTCCAATACACTCGTAATATATTATTTGTTAAGAAAATGATTACATTATGGCTATCCCTATTTACTTAAAACAAATTCAGTGTAAAGAATGCATACATACATATAGGCATGGTAAACGCACACACGAACACACACAGACACAAACACACACACACACACACACACACACACACACACACACACACACACATATATATATATATATATATATATATATATATATATATATATATATATATATATATATATATCACACATTACCACAGGTGAAAAATAAGAAACGGGGTGTAGATCCTGACCGGTTTCGACTTTATTTCCAAGCCATTGACGAAGGACTGATACAGAGTGTGAGAAGTCACTAATATATATACTACAAGAACAGTACTGACGAACATACACAACCGTTAGAGGCTCCATATCCCCACTCAGGCCGGTGTCGAGGTAGGAGTGGCCTTTAAAACTCATTTGGCTAAAAATCACAATAGACTCTCAGGGGACATTGCTGATAAACAGACCATACCCCACCTCAGATCCACACCTGACAGGTGTCATGGAGGCGGAGTTTGGAAACTCATTAACATTACTACCCTCGTACTGTGTTTACAAATATGATAATCCTATTTTCATACATCTCTACTGCCTACCTTAAAGTTTAAACAATTTACAAATTTCTTTTGATATTAAAGGATCAAGTTTATACATCCCTTGACTGATATTCATATTATGGTTGTAACTTTCTTTTATGAAGCTAGATTCAATGATGTTCCTTTCCAGTGCATTATTAGAGTATACAATCCTTTTTGCCCCTTCCCAGTTGATAGCATGATTGTTCTCACTAACATGTACAAATATACCACTGTTCCCTTGTGCATATCTCACACATTTCTTATGTTGTTCAATTCTTTTTTCCAGTGCTTTCCCGGTTTGGCCAATATAAAAGTTGTCACAAGACTTACACGGAATTTTATATACACACCCTTCAATATTGTCTGGGGAGTTCTTGATAAGTACATTTTTCATTGTTGTATTGTTCTTAAATGCGACATTAACACCAAAATTCTTAAGAAGATGAGGGATATCTTTCATACTATTATTATAAGGCAGAACAAGCAAATTTTTTGTGTTGTAAGGTTCTTTCTGGTTTTGATACATAGTCTTTTTTGCCGCTTCAAATGCACTGTTTAATACACTATCAGGATATTTCAATTTTTTGCCTGCATTCCTAATCTTATCTATTTCATCATCAATATATTCAGGGCTACATACCTGTAATGCTCTTAAAAACATAGATGAAAACACTGACTTTTTAACCTTATTGCTTTGTCCAGAATAGAAATGCACATAGGAAGAAATATTAGTGGGTTTTCTAAACACACTATATTTAAACCCACTACTATTTCTTCGTATGAGGACATCCGGAAACGGTAAGCACCCATCATTTTCCATTTCCATCGTGAATTTAATTGATGGTACTAATTGATTTAACTTAGCAAAAAAGTTTTTTACATCTTGGTTCACTGGCCATACACAAATTATGTCGTCAACATACCTAAACCATGTTACATTACGTGGGATTATGTTGTTTAATATCTTCTTTTCAAAAAATTCCATATATAAGTTACTTAACACTGGGGATAGAGGGTTTCCCATTGCCATACCAAAATTTTGTGAGTAAAATTTACCATTAAATTCAAATTTACAATCTTTTACACATAATTTAATCAGTTCAATTAAAGTACTTTTAGAAAATGGGATATCCAGCTGTGTGTTCTCTGACAATTCAGATAAAAACGCCATCAGATCATCTATTGGCACCTTTGTGAATAGTGATACAACATCAAAACTTACAAGCCTGGATTCACTATTAATCTCTACACTATTTAGTTTATTTATCAGGTCCACATTATTCTTGATATTTGCATTTGAGATGGTACCTACTAATGGGTTGAGAATATCTACTAAGTACTTCGCTAGCTTGTATGATGCGGAACCAACTGAACTGATAATTGGCCTGGCAGGAAAGCTTGCTTTGTGAGTTTTTATTGTACCATACATGTATGGTAGCGATGGAGAGGTCACACACAACTTCTTTATAAGGCTTTCGTTACCTTTTAACAGGTTTTTCACTTTCTTATTGAAACCACTATTCACATTGTCTATCGGGTTCTTATTTAATTCTTTAGATGTGTTATCATCACCTAAAAGATTTTGCATTTTTTCTATATATTCACTTTTATTTAAAATTACAAGGGCGCCTGATTTATCTGCTTTTGTCATGTGTATATTTTTGTCTTTTTTCAGTTCATTAATAGCAACCATAAATCTTTTGGGGACGTTTGTGGTGTCTGATTTTTTCATACTTCCATAAATCACTACCTTAACCATGTTCACTTCTTCATTCGTTAAATCACTATGTTTTTCCAAATTACACAGTCCTTTAGTTATTTCCACACTGTTCCTTCCGCCAGGAGATAAAGCAAAGTTTAAACCGTAGCCTAAGGCACTAGTTACATTTCTATCCAGCTGTTTGTTTGATTAGTTGACGACACATTCATGATTGGCGTTGTTGGTCCAAGGGCTTCTTTCAATCAACAGTTTCATTTTATTATCGTGTTTCCGTTTCAGTTTCCGATACACTTGATTCCTCATCTTCACATGACAATATTCACGGAGGTAATCTCTCCAATCTGGTGGTATTGAGGCTTCAAAATGTCGTCTTTTCCTCGTGAGATCTTCAAAATTCTTTTTGGTTTCCAATGTTTTGATGTTGATATGTTTTTCCAATATGGCACGTGATTTATGGAAGTATGAAAAAATCAGACACCACAAACGTCCCCAAAAGATTTATGGTTGCTATTAATGAACTGAAAAAAGATAAAAATATACACATGACAAAAGCAGATAAATCAGGCGCCCTTGTAATTTTAAATAAAAGTGAATATATAGAAAAAATGCAAAATCTTTTAGGTGATGATAACACATATAAAGAATTAAATAAGAACCCGATAGACAATGTGAATAGTGGTTTCAATAAGAAAGTGAAAAACCTGTTGAAAGGTAACGAAAGCCTTATAAAGAAGTTGTGTGTGACCTCTCCATCGCTACCATACATGTATGGTACAATAAAAACCCACAAAGCAAACTTTCCTGCCAGACCAATTATCAGTTCAGTTGGTTCCGCATCATACAAGCTAGCGAAGTACTTAGTAGATATTCTCAACCCATTAGTAGGTACCATCTCAAATGCAAATATCAAGAATAATGTGGACCTGATAATCAAACTAAATAGTGTAGAGATTAATAGTGAATCCAGGCTTGTAAGTTTTGATGTTGTATCACTATTCACAAAGGTGCCAATCGATGATCTGATGGCGTTTTTATCTGAATTGTTAGAGAACACACAGCTGGATATCCCATTTTCTAAAAGTACTTTAATTGAACTGATTAAATTATGTGTAAAAGATTGTAAATTTGAATTTAATGGTAAATTTTACTCACAAAATTTTGGTATGGCAATGGGAAACCCTAGATCCCCAGTGTTAAGTAACTTATATATGGAATTTTTTGAAAAGAAGATATTAAACAACATAATCCCACGTAATGTAACATGGTTTAGGTACGTTGACGACATAATTTGTGTATGGCCAGTGAACCAAGATGTAAAAAACTTTTTTGCTAAGTTAAATCAATTAGTACCATCAATTAAATTCACGATGGAAATGGAAAATGATGGGTGCTTACCGTTTCCGGATGTCCTCATACGAAGAAATAGTAGTGGGTTTAAATATAGTGTGTTTAGAAAACCCACTAATATTTCTTCCTATGTGCATTTCTATTCTGGACAAAGCAATAAGGTTAAAAAGTCAGTGTTTTCATCTATGTTTTTAAGAGCATTACGGGTATGTAGCCCTGAATATATTGATGATGAAATAGATAAGATTAGGAATGCAGGCAAAAAATTGAAATATCCTGATAGTGTATTAAACAGTGCATTTGAAGCGGCAAAAAAGACTATGTATCAAAACCAGAAAGAACCTTACAACACAAAAAATTTGCTTGTTCTGCCTTATAATAATAGTATGAAAGATATCCCTCATCTTCTTAAGAATTTTGGTGTTAATGTCGCATTTAAGAACAATACAACAATGAAAAATGTACTTATCAAGAACTCCCCAGACAATATTAAAGGGTGTGTATATAAAATTCCGTGTAAGTCTTGTGACAACTTTTATATTGGCCAAACCGGGAAAGCACTGGAAAAAAGAATTGAACAACATAAGAAATGTGTGAGATATGCACAAGGGAACAGTGGTATATTTGTACATGTTAGTGAGAACAATCATGCTATCAACTGGGAAGGGGCAAAAAGGATTGTATACTCTAATAATGCACTGGAAAGGAACATCATTGAATCTAGCTTCATAAAAGAAAGTTACAACCATAATATGAATATCAGTCAAGGGATGTATAAACTTGATCCTTTAATATCAAAAGAAATTTGTAAATTGTTTAAACTTTAAGGTAGGCAGTAGAGATGTATGAAAATAGGATTATCATATTTGTAAACACAGTACGAGGGTAGTAATGTTAATGAGTTTCCAAACTCCGCCTCCATGACACCTGTCAGGTGTGGATCTGAGGTGGGGTATGGTCTGTTTATCAGCAATGTCCCCTGAGAGTCTATTGTGATTTTTAGCCAAATGAGTTTTAAAGGCCACTCCTACCTCGACACCGGCCTGAGTCGAGGCCACCGAGAGTACAAGGCCATTTCACCTGGGCATTTAAATCCCTTCTACGTTTCGTATGTAGGCTGACCGTGCTGAGACTTAAGTAGTCCTTCCGGGTCACTGATCGAGAGAGGTCACGCTGCTTGTAGTCAAATTCTAACGTGAAATTTAGGATAATACATTTAAGTGCTGGTGCATTTTAAGTGGCTCTATATGAGTTTATGTGGTGGAACAATTATTGAATTTGAAAAATAATATTTAAAGAAGAAAAAGACTAACAGAGTTTTTGTGTACAATACCACACGTGCTTGCTCCTGGAAGAAGATGCCTTACAAGTGCTGCGTACCTAAATGCAAGGGAAATTACGACAACGGACCGAAAGTTAATATTTTCAGGTTTCCTGAAAATGAAGAAGTGAAAGAGAAATGGCTAAGGAACATCAAGAGAGAAAATTTTCGTCCTACGGAGAATCATCGGGTATGCTGATCATTTGTTAAGCATCTCTCTCTCTCTCTCTCTCTCTCTCTCTCTCTCTCTCTCTCTCTCTCTCTCTCTCTCTCTCTCTCTCTCTCTCTCTCTCCGTGTATCTGTCTATTTCATATATATATATTATAAATAAATATATATATATATATATATATATATATATATATATATATATATATATATATATATATATATATATATATATATATATATATATATATATATATATGTATGTATATATATATATATATATATATATATATATATATATATATATATATATATATATATATATATATATATATATATATATATATATATATATATATATATATATATATGAAAGAGATGGACAGCACTTTTACTAGTTTTAGGATAGACGTGTATATATATATATATATATATATATATATATATATATATATATATATATATATATATATATATATATATATATATATATATATATATATATATATATATATATATATATATGTATATATATATATATATATATATATATATATATATATATATATATATATATATATATATATATATATATATATATATATATATATATACATACTATATGTGTGTGTATATATGTATATATACATACATATGTGTATATATGTATGTATATATCCAATGATATTACTTGTCAGATTATATTAATTTTATTGGCAATGTGTACTTGAATCGCAAAAATATGTTGCTATACAAGTACAGTTAATTGCAGTGTATGGGTAATAGGCTAGCATAAAACTTTATTTCAGTTTTTTAGTATGATGGTATTATTTTTTACAGTTTTTTGGAATATATGACGGTTTCCTTCGGTAAAATAGATGGTCTTAAAAATAAAAATTTATTTTTTCAATGAAATATTTGATACGTTTCCTGACTGTCGCATATCATTGCAACTTGCAGGTTTGTGAACAGCATTTTCATCCTGATGATGACATTGTGAGGGAAACTTCTATTGTGGATGAACAAACTGGAAGGAAATAACTGCAAAATTAAAGCATCCATATATTACAGAAAATGCTGTTCCCACAGTGTTTCCAAACTATCCTCAATATTTGAACAAAACTGAACATCGAAGAGAGTCACCCGATTCTAAAAGACGAAGAATAGAAGAAACCGCAATCAAGGTAGCAACTGATACAAATACCATTGAAGTCATGTTACAAGAGATGAGAAAGTATGACAGACAAAGTAGCTCTTCCATAAACCCAGTTGCTGTTATTCAATTAATTTTAACTTTTCTAATCACTATAATAGACAAACCATTCAAGCATTCAGTGACTTTGAAATTTATCTTTGAGCAACTAAACTTGATGACTCAAAAGAGCATTCAGTATTCCACAGATCTTTTGGTTTCTTCATCTTTGCTATGCAATATTTCACCTCGAGGTTACAGATTCTTTAGGGATAGAAGAAGATGGTTCATTTTACCCAGTATGTCAACGATCAGGCGGGTTTTTATATCTAAGCAACTTAGTCCAGAAATAGAGCAGTATGATGATCATTTTCTTTCGTATATCAGGCAAAAATCAAAATCATTACAACCCACAGACAAAACAGTAACATTAATGATTGACGAGATACATTTAAAACCTTTTTTTGATTATAAGGGAGGTGCTGTAATAGGATCTGCATTTAACAGTAATGAAGCAGCAACCACTGCATATGCTTTCATGATAGGTGCTGTTCTATCAAAATTTCGAGATGTGGT
>JANJGK010003892.1:0-7500 GCA_039081455.1 Macrobrachium rosenbergii
CTCAGGGAGACAGAGTATTCTAAGTCATCGTCAATTCACGAACATTCAGGGCTGTGTAATTATTGGTCTGGAATCCGCTTTGGTCAAGACAGAACGAACGAAGAAGTCAAACTGCCATATCTCAATCTGAAAGAAAATGTCTATTGCTCCTGTTTTCAATAATCAAACTCCTCTCTGTAAACCTCACTTTCATCTTAAAATATTACAAGAGTAGTTATATTCATTAATAAATAGGACACATTTTGCTGTCAAAATTATGAATATTCGAGGGGATTGGCCCACTGGTTGGTTTAGATGAAACTGGCCTTATGCCAGCATGGCCACTGCAGAGTGGCGGTCTGCAGGAGAGGGAAGGAAGGCAACCCCACAACGAATGTGACAGATGAAATTCTGGACAAGGAGTCCTGCTACACCCACCTTCTTCAGAAGAGAAAATGATCCTGTATTTCATGTTTGCATATTCTACTCTATTGGATAAACTGAGTTACACCTCTGTCATTTTTACACGAAATTTGACGGATGTGGTGGGGATCCTGAGAAGCAGTGGTTAAGGCACCAATCGCTGATGCAAAAGCAGTAGTCGACAATTGCGTTGAAAAACAGCTTTCTGGCACATTTCCCATATATGTGTTTCTACTTTATAGAACTCAACAGGGGGGTTGCCAGGCTTCAGTGGCATAACATTTATTATATTAAGCATGAATATTTGATCACAAAGTCTGAAGGATATATTAGTGTGTCTTGGAGACAGTCAGACAATTAGTGATAAAGCTTTGAAATAAGAAAATGCTGAGGCACTAGAGGAGAGAGAGAGAGAGAGAGAGAGAGAGAGAGAGAGAGAGAGAGAGAGAGAGAGAGAGAGAGAGAGAGAGAGAGAGAGAGAGGTGCTAACTTGTGTATTACTACTATTATTACTATTTACAAAAGTAGAATTTCAGTCTTCGTAATACTTCCTTTCTTTCTTTCTTTTCCCTGCTTTGCAGAGCCTGACCTCCAAAGTTGTCTTTCTCTTCCGTACAGAGAGAAACTAATCAAAGCATTTTGAGGTTAAACTGTGTTATCAGATAATTAATAGTTCTCTTCTCTGAATAATAATAAGTTATCAGACCTTCTTACAATCCATCATCGTTCTGAAACGTGTTCCATTCAAGTCTCAAAATTCCAAGAGGTGGAATATACAGTATATGTATATATATATATATATATATATATATATATATATATATATATATATATATATATATATATATTATATATACGTATGTATGTATATATACATACTGAATGGGAATTGTAACTGATAAGTGGTCACCTGACGAGCAATTTTTTCGCGTGCTCTGAAAATATATCTTCCATTTTGCACACATCAACGTTAGCGTCAGCGTTACATCTTGAGTTCACTGGCGTATGATTTGTGGGTGCTTCCATGACCTTTCACGCTGGAACGCCTTTATTTCGCTATATTTTCCTCTGCTGCTGCTGATGCATTCCTCGGAAACTGCTCTCATCAGCAGGTGTCAGCGGAAGGTTGCTCCCTCCGGCCCCTACTCGCGGTCTCGGTGCTATTTCCCAGGCGCCCTTTTATTCCGTAAACTTGAACTTATTACTATTTTTTCACTCTCAACTTCCTCCTCTCATTCTCATCCCGGGACTTCAGGAGGAGAGAGAGAGAGAGAGAGAGAGAGAGAGAGAGAGAGAGAGAGAGAGAGAGAGAGAGAGAGCGAGAGAGAGAGAACTACTACCGAGGTCGATAACTAAAGAAAGAGGTAAATTGCAACAAGATTGCCATCAGAAATGAGGTCATTTCCTTTCTTAGCAAACTTCTAATCATTTCGACGGCATTATTTCCTTGGCGGAAAAAAAGAACAGGCAAAGTTTGTGTCTTTAAACTGGTGTTTCTTTCTTAACATACTCTGACATGACCATATCTAAGGGCTGAAATTGTGCAATCATTCTCGTATGTTGTAGACTGCACTGTCCTCGGTATAGTTTCTTCTTCTCAGTGTAAAAATAGCGACTGTGTTGACTCCATGCCTGTGAACTGATGCTTTGTTTGCCCTCTCATGATTATCACCAACCAGAGGGAGCCTGAAATTCTCAATCGACGACACCTGGTTTTCGGTGCAACTTGATGATTAGGCAATAAGCAGCAGAGCAACGTTCATAGGCTGCCGGGGAGCATTTTCCTCAGATGTAACCGAGTACCGGGACCTCTCCCTGAAAAAAGCGGGACTCCATATCTTAAAAACTAATCATAAAATTTTCTTGAAAATAATCTCATTACGTTTCCCACACCCACATTATTTCATAATAAAACTAATCTAACCTAACGTAACGTAACCCAGCTCAGCTGACCTGGGGGCACGGCAAAAAAACCGGGGCTGGTGCATACTAGCGCACATCTCTCTCAGGAATTTGCCTCCCGGGTTCGGCTCTTTCAGGGTTAATGACTCGTATGAAGCAGATAATCATGCAACGCTGCTTGTATCAGTGGCTGTGTATTTCAATACAAGCCTCCAAAGTATATGGTAGACAGGTTTTCCAGGAATATTGGAAAAGTTTTCCGTGCGTCTTTAATTGTGTTCTTGAAGAAGAAGAATGTTTCTTTAAATAAGACAAGCGATTTAAACTACTCTGTATCCTTCAAAAGATCTACTATTATAATTTGATGCTGGTACCATAGAAAAAACTAGAATATTTATAACTTACTCTGCTATGCAAAAACACTTATTCATTCCTTGCTGAGGCAGCCATCGCTCTCTCTCTCTCTCTCTCTCTCTCTCTCTCTCTCATCTCTCTTCTCTCTCTCTCTCATCTCTCTCTCTCTCTCTCCCTTAATAAGGTGATCAATGGCAATGGAGAAGCTTTGTTAAACAGAAATTCTTGAGACCACCTTATTTTTAACTATTGGGAAAAATTAACACACACAGACGCACAAATCAGTGTATACACACACACACACACACACACACACACACACACACAACATATATATATATATTATATTATATAGTATATAATATATATATATATATATATATATATAATATAGGTATATATATATAGAGATATATATATATATATATATATATATATATACTATATATATTATATATATATATATATAAAATATATGTATATATATATATAAATATATATGTAACATATATATATATATAATATATATATATAATATATATATATTATATATATTTATATATATAATATATATATATATACTTATATATACATATGACTTTTATCACATCACGGGATTCATATACAATCAGTAAGCTACAAACGTCCTTTAATATCCAATTCGCTCTACCTCGGAAATAATATATTTTCATATATGTTACCGAAGGGGAATTTTTTTAGTTGATAATAAGTTCGTCGTCCCGTGGGCTCGAACCAGAGAAGGACAAGAACTCAGGACTACAGTGGACGCATTGAACCCACGCGGCCATGTATATGTATCTATCTATAATAATAATTTCCAAGTTGATCTTGTCCTCCCCGGGGTGAAATTTTCTATAAAGCTTTATTGCCACGAAAATAGCATTTTTTTAAAGAAAGAAATATAAATTTAGCGAAAAATCATCATCATCGTATCCTTTTCCCTCGTCGTCGGGAGGAGATATCTATCTATCTATCTATCTATCTATCTATCTATATGTATATATATACATATATATAGATATATACAAATATATAGATATGTAAATATATATAGATATATACATATATATATATGTATATATATATATATATATATATATATATATATATATATATATATATATATATATATATATATATATATATATATATATATATATATATATATATATATATATATATATATATATATATATATATATATAATATATATATATTTCTCCCGGCGACGAGAGAAAAGGATACGATGATGATTTTAACCTAAATTTTTAATTTATTTCTTTTTTTAAAATATTGATGTTTTCGTGGCAATAAATCTTTCAAGAAAATTTCATACCTTCTGCTGCAAGAAAGAATCATTGTCGCCTGGCGCCGTAATATCTTCGTGTTTTTCCTGCAGACGGTTTAGAATTCTTCTGCTCATGCGTATAGCGCCATCACTCAGCAGGTGCACTGACACCAAGGACTACAGTGGCCATCTCAGGGATCCTCCAGGAAGACGTCTTGAACTCTTCAGAGACAGCATGTGAGCAAAGAAGGCAAAGTTTATGGTTAAAATGAACTGGATGACGAAGCAGATCGACTAAAAGAGATTTTCAAGAGGGAAAAATACATCACGAGAATGGCAGATAGCTTCAGTTTGTAACTGTTTACTGCTGAAAATATGGACTACTTCGCGAAGCAGTATGAAGTCGAGGTTCCCGCCTTCTGCGATTATTCGGCACCTCTACAGTCGTATTGTCACTTACGGACGCAAGCTCTTCATTCGAAATAAGGAAGGAAATAGTCAAGAAGAGAGGAAGACAGTGGAAGGGAGGAACTGAAGAATTTATACGAAATAAAAGGTAGAGAACTTGAGGTGTTTTCTAAGCTGATTGAGAGGGGATTTTGGATGCCCAAAATTACCGCTTGGAGAGTTCTTCGCTCAAAATAAGAAAGAGAAGGAACAAAAAAGAGAGGACATCGGCGTGGAGGTATACTGAAGAATGCTGACGAAGAAAAAAGTAGATAACCTGAGGTGTTAGAAACTGCTTCAAAGATTTTGGATTCACAGAATTACTTTTCGGAGAAGCAAGGAAGAATCGAAGGGATGATCAATATCGTCAGTAAGAGGGAATCTCATAAGTTTATAGAAGACGACTCCTTAAAGCAAAGAAGCTGTTTATGTGCCGGAAAAAGAACTCCAAGTAATGGTTATCGCGATGTTGAAATGATCTAAAACCTTCGAGATTTTCCTTGAAGACATTTTGGAATCCTTCAGTCTCTGGCTCCTGGAAGGACGAGAGAAATGCCATTCGCGCATGCGCCGAGCTTCAAAGTGTCCAAGAACAATCTCCGAGATGCTTCAAATCGTCTGGAAGCCTTCGGAGACAGAAAGTGTCAGATTTGAAAAGCAGGGTAAGAGAAAGCAAAGAGTATTGGTGAGGGGAAGGGTCCGACCCAGAGGCCGCTTCCTTCCTCCAAGGAAGCAGCCTATGGGTCTGACCCTTCCCATGGAAAGGGCCCAAGCCCCTTAAGGATTGGCCCCAAAAGCCTACAAGGCTTGCCAGTCTTTTGAGGGCAGCCTTGAAGGGAAGGGTCCGACCCAGAGGCTGCTTCCTCGGAGGAAGGCAGGTATCCTGCAGGCTGGGGAAGCGGGCCTGGAGAGGGCCCAAGAACTTCAAGGATGAGGCCCAAAGTCCTCCAAGGATGGCCAGTCTCTTGAGGGCAGCCTTGAAGGGAAGGGTCCGACCCAGAGGCTGCTTCCTCGGAGGAAGGGAGGTATCCTGCCAGGCTGGGGAAGCAGGCCTGGAGAGGGCCCAAGAACTTCAAGGATGAGGCCCAAAGTCATCCAAGGATGGTCAGTCTTTTAAGGGCAGCCTTGAAGGGAAGGGTCTGACCCAGAGGCTGCTTCCTCGGAGGAAGGCAGGTATCCTGCCAGGCTGGGGAAGCGGGCCTGGAGAGGGCCCAAGAACTTCAAGGATGAGACCCAAAGTCCTCCAAGGCTGGCCAGTCTCTTGAGGGCAGCCTTGAAGGGAAGGGTCCGACCCAGAGGCTGCTTCCTCGGAGGAAGGCAGGTATCCTGCCAGGCTGGGGAAGCGGGCCTGGAGAGGGCTCTAGAACTTCAAGGATGAGACCCAAAGTCCTCCAAGGATGGCCAGTCTCTTGAGGGCAGCCTTGAAGGGAAGGGTCCGACCCAGAGGCTGCTTCCTCGGAGGAAGGCAGGTATCCTGCCAGGCTGGGGAAGCAGGCCTGGAGAGGGCCCAAGAACTTCAAGGATGAGACCCAAAGTCCTCCAAGGATGGCCAGTCTCTTGAGGGCAGCCTTGAAGGGAAGGCTCCGACCCAGAGGCTGCTTCCTCGGAGGAAGGCAGGTATCCTGCCAGGCTGGGGAAGCGGGCCTGGAGAGGGCCCAAGAACTTCAAGGATGAGACCCAAAGTCCTCCAAGGCTGGCCAGTCTCTTGAGGGCAGCCTTGAAGGGAAGGCTCCGACCCAGAGGCTGCTTCCTCGGAGGAAGGCAGGTATCCTGCCAGGCTGGGGAAGCAGGCCTGGAGAGGGCCCAAGAACTTCAAGGATGAGGCCCAAAGTCCTCCAAGGATGGCCAGTCTCTTAAAGGCAGCCTTAAAGGGAAGGGTCTGACCCAGAGGCTGCTTCCTCGGAGGAAGGCAGGTATCCTGCCAGGCTGGGGAAGCAGGCCTGGAGAGGGCCCAAGAACTTCAAGGATGAGACCCAAAGTCCTCCAAGGCTGGCCAGTCTCTTGAGGGCAGCCTTGAAGGGAAGGGTCTGACCCAGAGGCTGCTTCCTCGGAGGAAGGCAGGTATCCTGCCAGGCTGGGGAAGCGGGCCTGGAGAGGGCCCAAGAACTTCAAGGATGAGGCCCAAAGGCCTCCAAGACTGGCCAGTCTCTTAACCCTATCTGGTGCAAGTTGGGTCCCAGCAGACCCACCTTACGGGATTTTTTCATTTTTAGATAATTTTATTTAATAATCGTTTTTAGTTGATTCTATGATTACCAAAATATGAGAAATTATTAATTATTTTCATTTTCATTAGTTTTGTATGTCATATTAAAATGGTTTTCCCAGAATAAAACCGAAATAACATCATGTCGGACGAAACAATAAAAAACAGAGGCGAAATTATTTGAAAAGAAATGTGTTACACTTCTGCCAGACGTATGACTGAACTACAATATTGCACCAAGCAAATGGCAGAACCTATACCATAAAATCATGATACGAAACTTTCATTTGTGTCTACAAGAGTTTTCAAAACCTTTTTTTTAACAAAGAATATGAAAATGAACAGACTGTGATCAAAAGCGGGCGCAATCAGATTATCGAAGACTAAACGCTCATCACAGATCTTGCGTGACAGAGTCAGATGTGGGTCTTTTCTTACGCTGTTTCATAATCGTCTTTTCTCACGCTGTTTCATATCGTCTATGCAGATAAAAAAGAAACTGTAAGTGCTGATTGAGATAAGGTTAATTTATTCGTGTATGTTGCCATAAGTGCTTTCTTTTGTTGAAGCCCATCACTCTTCGGGTAGATGAACTATGAGATCAAAGATTACCCACCATAGGTCTACTAGTCACCAAGCTATGGACTACCTGATCTAGTGTTGTAGTACATATAATCACTAAATAACAACATTGATTGCCTATAAGGCTATCTGTAGGCACTAGGAACTCTACTGAAGTTTAGTGTCAGAAACAATGTATAAATGAACAGTGTACTTGACCTAAGCCCCATTGTACCGCAACAGTGTGAAAAAGTAGGCCCATGCTGTGCTTTCCTGGCGCAGAATATTTAGTATTCAGAACTGTATTCTGAAACTCAGT
>JANJGK010003892.1:10000-25000 GCA_039081455.1 Macrobrachium rosenbergii
TTTGATAAGTGCACTCTGCCAGCTGAAACAAAAGAATAGACTGCTGTAGTGGAAAAACCCAAACACAAAGTAGATGATGGCAAGAAAATAACCTGGATAAATAAGCGCCCTCCAAGTAATGAGAATGAACAAACAGGAAACATTCCAACAACCGGAGGTGTTGTAGGAGAAGCAAAAGAGGCTGACACACTTTTGAAGGCATGGGCATTGTTTGTGTCTAATAACATAATTGATACAATTGTACTAAACACAAATGAAAAAATCTGGCAAAGGCTGGGCCAGTTGGAATTAAATGAGGAAGAAATGAGTAAAGGAAGTCATATCAGATTAATTGACTCAGTAGAAGTGAAAAGCTTTTTCGGTCTGTTATATGCGAGAGGTTTGCTCGGACTAAATACCCATGATTATCATATACTGTTTCATGAATCATTTGGACACAATATTTGGTGCGGTGATGTCTGCTAAAAGATTTGCTTTCATCCATGCCAATATTTCTTTTGATGACCTAAAAACAAGACACCACAGATGGGTACACGACAGGTTTGCAGCAGCAAGAGATGTTTTTGAATGCTTCAGTAGAAACTGTAGTTCAGTGGTGCAGCCTGATGACTTCCTAACAATTGATGAATCATTGTATGGTTGCAGAACACAAATAGGTTTCCGTCAGTACAACAGGAGTAAGCCTGTTAGGTATGGCCTTTTGTATAAGTCTATCAATGCTGTGAGATATCCCTTCACTTTCAGCACTGTTGTATATTCCGGCAAACCCATCGAGGGATCCGGGCCATTTTACGTAACAGGCACCCTAGCTACTGTGAAGGCCCTTATAAACCAACTGAAAAGTAGTATAGACCTGGGAGGACGAACTATAAGTGTAGACAGACTATATACCAGCATAGAACTGTTCGAGTGGCTCCTGTCACAGAGTATTAATGCCTTAGGCACGATCGATGCCGGTAGAAAAGGTATACCTTTAGAGATAAAGAATATTGCTGGAAAGCAAGATAAACTTTACGAGGTGTACTGGGAAAAAAAAGGAAGGAAAACTTTGCTTGAACTCCTTCATCAATCACACAAAGAGAAAAGCTTTGCCCAAGGAACGTTTTATTGCTTAGCACGTTATCACCCCTGTTTGGCCATTACCAAAGACGATAGCCAAAAGAAGCCTGCAATCTACAAACTCTACGACTTTACTAAGGGAGGTACAGACATTATTGACCAAAGGACGCAATTTTACACTGTGAACACAAAATCCCGAAGATGGACAGTAAACGCCTTCTCTTTTATCCTCGACCAGCACTGACCCTCGACGCCTAAATTCTTTTACATTTGGGTGGGATTTAGTTCAATCTCTTTGTACTCCTCAAATAGAGAAAAGGCAGTCAGTCAAGAATTTGCACAGCAGTATTGTGGCGAAGATGAACATTATACTTGGGAATCCGAAACCAGTTTCAGTGTTAGTAAGTAATGAACTTCATGCATACACGTCAGAAAACGAAAGCGATGCGCACCATGCCTCGAGTCCGTATATGGTAGTGGGTTTTCGGTGTCAGTTGGTAAACTCTCCAAGATCAAATATCAGTGTCAGCTATGCCAGAGTGCAACCTGCCCACAGCATATTGTTCATGTCTGTTGCAACTGTTACAAATTGCATATGTCATAAAGATACAACACACCCTGTATATTTTCATTTGGGTGATAGTGATATGTATGTTTTATTTTTCGTTGTATTTCATAAGCCAAATGTTAATATTCTTCTTGAAATAACTGGTAGGCTACAAAATCAAATAGTAATCCTAATTCTTTTGCTTGGCCCGGTACTGTGCACTGTTAACAAAGATTAAAGGTCTGCAATGTTTTTTTTTTTTAATATGCAAGGAATTTTGTTTATTTTTGTCTCCTGAAGACAATGTTATTACTGATGTTATTACTGTCTTTATTATTGTCACTTGCTATTCTCATCTTAGACAAGCTTTAAATGTCTGCAAATTTAGTTGTTCTTTTCGACTTCATATACTACAGATGGGATGTAATTACTATCATTATTGCCGTTGTTGTTGGTAATATTAATAATATTGATTATTTATTATTAGTTTTATGATGATGATATTTGCGTCCTTATATGTAAAGGAGAATAATGTTTTGTGTGTGAAGTTTACATTTTTTGACAGTAAAATTTTATTTTGAAATAAGTTTTCTCATCTTTTTTCCCCATTGATATTTCAGTAACATAATTTATGTAATCTTAATCAGTACTCATTATATAAAAAACATGTTTTTTTTTACTGGAGATGGAGGGCTTTGAACAAAATTCAGTGATTGGATAATGTCATATTTTTTCTATTATACCGGCTGTACCTCAGTATAAAACGATTATATTGCAAGTATGAACAGTGCGAACGTCTATTTGAAATTCACTAATATAATGCGATAAAACACTGTACTCACTATATTTGTTCATATGGGGAAATAAAAAGTGAAAAGGCATATAAACGTGATGAATAGGAGAGGTAATATTTAATTCAACATAAAAAAAAAATCTTATTCAAAAAATAGTTATGCTGTGTTCTTTGGCCCTAGCAGTGTCACAAACACCAATGTCCTCTTGTACCAAGTGGAATAAATAATTCTGAAAGCGCTAAAACCAGGATGTAACTAACGACAGCACCAGCATTTACAGGTTATATAAGGTTATTCACAATATAACTAAAAACCATATGAATAATGTCTTCTCATACTGTATATATACATACATACATACATATATATATATATATATATATATATATATATATATATATATATATATATATATATATATATATATGTGCGTGTGTGTGTGTGTGTTTGTATATACATGTGTATATGTATGCATATACATACATACATACATACATATGTGTATGTATTTATTCACCATTTAATTTTGGCATGAACAGAAACTGCTGGAGCGTAAAATAGCTATAGTCAATTCCATTCCATTTGTGGCCTCACCAACACAGGTTTTAGGCAGATGTGGCATACGCATAGCTATCTCGTGTTCGGCTGCAATCAATGTTTCCGATATCTTAGGCTTACTGTGATAAAGATGCAAAATGCTTCTTCAGTAATATTATGTCCGAATGCTTATATTTACAAAGAACCTTCACTTCGATAATAGAACAATACAAGCACACGAAAGACGAGCTTGTATGATGTATCAAATAGTCTACGCAGATCAAACAAATAAACGATGGTCTTTCAGTAACCCTTTTGTCTCACTGTTGGTAGCTAGAAAGACATCTGGCTGTGCGAGTGCGAGTGCGAGGAAAAGGTCTTTTAATTATTTCTCGCATGCAAATTACGTGAGTAGAGGCAACATTTGAAGTGGCATGGAATATTGTTGTTGTGTATGAGGCATGAAGCTGTCTAGGGAAGGTAAAAGGAACAACCACTGCAACACTGGATGGAAGGCGATGCAGGACCATAGTATTCCAGTTTTCTATTCAGAATACTTTGCATATTTACATAACTTTTTATTGGACTTACAAATCTTTATAATAGCCCAGTAACTGGGCAATTTCAGTAGTGTTTGGCCAAGTAACTTATCGAGCAAAAGTTTGAAATCTTACTGAGGTCCCGTCACCATTTGCGTATTGATGACATTATATACTGTATATATATATATATATATATATATATATATATATATATATATATATATATATATATATATATATATATATATATATAACATAAAAGGCTAGCCTAGGCTTTTTTTTTAAAGTAAGGCACTGGAAAGACTCTTAGATAGAATGAATAATAGTTACAATAAGAAAGTTTTTTTGACTACTTTGAAATGAAAATGTTCCTAAAAGAAGGACAGTAAAATTAAATATCTAGTATAGGTCTATCGTTCGTTTGTCAATGCTCCGAGTTCTAGTGTTAGCTTATTTCAAGGTTGTTTTTCCAGTTTGCTATCATAATAAAGTTATTCTTATGTTGATGTAATGAAATCTACATGGAGCAAAGTTTGAATGATAACGAAATTTTTTTATCTGAACAGTTTGTGGACATTCGTCTACCTGTAGCGTGGGCTATATCAGGGAGAAATAAAAACAATTTTGAAAGCTCCATCCTTCGTTTGCGTTTGATACGAGTAGACTGATAACAACTGTCAAGCTCATCTTTCTTGTGCTTGTAAGGGTATATTATTGATACAAATCAGTTTGTTTATAAAGTGTGAAGGTTCTTGTATATATAAACAGTGAAATGTTCCTCAAGAAATAGTCTGAGCTAAACATGCGCAGTGTGACTGATGATGAGCTGTGGCAGACGATAGCACATTCGTTCCCCAAGCATTTCCACTGTGATAGTTAGTGGAATGGAATATAGAATTTAGACCAAAGACCAACCACTGTGACCAAAGAGGTCATTCAGTACTGAAAGGGAAATTGAGAGTAGAAAGGCTTGAAAGGTATAACAGAAGGAAAACCTTGTAACTGCACTATGATTGTTGGTGCCGAGTCAACCAGCGCCGTCAGTTTCAAAGGAAGTTCATGCAGTACGACCTTTGGGCAACTTTCAAAGTCATTATATTAACACTCGGTTACCACTCATTATGTATCGATAGTTGTTGTTGTTGTTGTGGTTCTCCAGACTCTGTTATGCCAGGAAGCCTGTACCGCGCAAGAAGGACACCACGCTTACTGGATCCGATCATAACTATGAGGTAGTGTGGATGTTGTGTTGTTGTCTAAGGGCTGCCAAGTTAGGGCAATCTACTATGAGATGTGTAATTGTGTGGGGACTAACTTGGCAGAGTGGACATATGTCTGTTTGGGTGTTGTCTATGCGGTGTTTGTAGGTGTTTAGTGATTGGTGATGACCACAGCGAAGCCGAGTCAGGTGTACTCTCTCCAATCTTGAGAGCTGTGTTTCTGTGCTGCTTATGTTGGGTGGGGGGGGGGGGTGCCGAGTATTTTGTTGTTGGGAAGGTTATTAAGTGCTTGTCTGGTGAGGTGAGTATGGATGTGCTTTTTGTTTTGTGTGATGTTTGTGGGTGGTGGTATAGAATTCAAGATATTTGTATAGTGTCTGCGTGGAGTATTTGCTATTTGCCTGTGTGTTGGAGGGTGGTCGTGAAGGTAATAGCATGGGCTGTTTGTGTTGTTTATGACCGATGCCAAGAATTGTGTGCCTCTCATGTCTAAGTGTTGCCTGATGGTGAGAATCTTGGTTTCGGCGTGTAAGTGTTCTATTGGTGTGGATTGTGTACTGCCAAGGATGATTCTCAGGGCTGTGTTTTGTATTATTTGTAGTTTGTTTAGTTGTGTGTTGGATATGGCAGGGTGCCAGGCTGGACTGGCGTAGTTTATTATGGAGCGGATGTATTGTTTGTATACTGTGATGAGCGTTTCTTTTTGTTGTCCAAATGTTGTGCCTGTTAGTGATCTTAGTGCATTTAGTCTAGGTCTGCATTTCTTGATGATGTTACTGACATGTGGAGCAAATGACATTGAAGTGTTGTATGTGACTCCTAGGATTTTTGTTTCGTGTGTGTGTGGAATTGTGGTGTTGTTCAGCGTTGCTGTGGTTCTGTACTGATGTTCTTTGTTGTGACTAGTGAGTAGTGTACTTGTGGATTTTGTTGGTGCTACCTGTAATCTGTTTTGTGTGAGCCAGTTTTCAAGTTGTGTTATGTAAGTCTGTACTTGTGTGGAGCATACATTTTTGTCTGCATGTATTGATATGATTTTTAGATCGTCTGCATATGAGGAGATGTATATGTTGTTAGGTGGTGTTGGTATGTCATGCATGAATAGGTTAAAAAGTGTTGGGCTTAGGACGGAGCCTTGTGGGACGCCGTTCGGGAAGTTTCTGATTTTGGATGACTCGCCATTGTAGTGTACAAATGCTTGTCTGTCTGTTAAGTAACTGGCGAGCCAGCGTTTGGTGTTGTTGTGTAGTGTGGTGTTGTAAACTTTGTTGATGAGAAGTGGTCTAGAGATGGCGTCAAAGTGAATCTATGGTTTGCATCGTGGTATCTGAAAAATCTGAACACTTGCACCAGATAGGGTTAAGCCCCATGCAATGTGTCTTGCTAACGCGCTGGACACCCAATGACGCGCAGATAACGCCTACGTGGTATATCAGAGCTGAATCAGGTTGGTCTGTGAGCTTTAAATTAATAAATTTGTTGTCATAACTAATCACACGAGTCCCAGATCGCCACTTTTCTTAGGTAATTCAGACAGACTTTTTGTTATGAGCTGGTGTCTTCTATACTTCTTGTCATTAATCCCAGGCCAATTTTGTTTCAGCTTGTCCATACGAACGGTGGATACATCCACACAAGTATTATTATTATTATTATTATTATTATTATTATTATTATTATTATTAATATTATTATTATTATTATTATTATTATTATTATTATTATTATTATTATTATATTAATGGGACGCACTGGGTTCCCGTGTTTTTTTAATTATTTAATTGAAAGAAGAGAAGTTACTTTTGATGCCTCACTAACTCAGAGTTAGACTTTTCTCCTTTTCCCTGTCTTCTGCACACCCAGTGGCCAACAATTTCAAAAAAATATAAAAAGCATGACTGAAGATATTATCTATATATCTGTCTATCTATCTATCTATATATATATATATATATACATATATATATATATATATATATATATATATATATATATATATATATATATATATATATATATATATATATATATATATTTTCATGATGTTGCCTTGTAATACGTATATCCTCCTATAATATTGACATATTTACTTTTTTCATGTGTTATGTTTAATGATAATGGTTGTTGAAGTGTCATATTTAGTTTGACATCAGATCTCAAAAGTACTAATGATTACTTGATAGCGTAATTTAGAATTGTTGTTATAATTTTAATAGTAACGTAATTTAGAACGAATATCTTTCTTGGTAATAGCGTAGTATGTGAACACGTGTGTGTGTCTACCAAGGCTTGTTTCGTTTCAGTTGTCATCAGTTGAGATAAGAGGGAACGCTTTGTTTTGGGTTAGCGATGACAGATTTGCAAAACAAACGCCAATTCGTCCCATACGGGCTCAAGACGAGTGATTTCATGTTGTTGCATGCATTGTTTGAGTCACGTTCGCCACTTTGAGAGAAAGAATACGTGTCCTGATCAATTACGTCATGTTTTGTAAGATGCGTTCAAAACGTTTTGCTGGGATGACGTAACTTTCCTTCTAGAAGCTTCTCCATTGTATCTCGCACCCAAAACGCTTTAATGACGTCACCTCCCTGCTTCTAGAACTTTTGTATCTCGTACCCAAAATGCTTTAATGACATCATGTAATTGTTTCACGTATTACTGGAATCCTAAAATTTGTTTCATTCTGATTTCTGAGACCAGGCGATTTGGTTCCATCTCTCTCTCTCTCTCTCATTCCTAATTAGGAAGAGATTACTTTTAACGTAAATTTTTGTGGTCACTTTTAACATTAACTTTTGAGATCTGAATTTAGCAAAGTTATTTAGTTCGTAACGGCGCCTGGTAAAAAAGTGTGTATTGTGTAACGCAGCTGCAGCAAGTGATTTACAGAGGTTTTCACAAGTTGTGTAAGGTAACGTGAAATTTTACTTATTGATACCATGGTATGATAAGTTAGGAGGTTATGGTGTGATAAGTTAGGAAATTTTGAACAAGTGAAATCATTATTGATAAATCTTACGTGTATTTTTGTGTGTTTTTCTATTTACAATTTCTTTATATTTTCACATTTTTTTATGTTTGGGATGTAACATTTATTTACATAGCATTGTAAATATTTCTTGGTAATTTAACATTGCATACTTAATTTAACATTGCATATTTAACATTGCATACTTAATTTAACATTGCATACTTAATTTAACATTGCATACTTGATTTCATTTATTGAGATTTTCTTTTTAAATCTTGAGTAATTCTTGATAGTTTAAATTTTACTTGATTAATTTAAATTCCTGATAAAGTTTTTGTGAATTAGTTTTGTTTCATAATTTAATTCAAGAATTCATTGAGTTTTGTGTTATTTTCAACTAATAGTAAATTTTTCAGATTGTGAATTCTAATTAATTGTGAATTCTAGTTATAAACTTTGAATCTGAAAATAAATTTTTGTATTTAACATTTTTAGAAAAACAGTGTTTCATTTATTGATCACCAGTGAATAGGATTGATTGTGTGTGCATAAGGCAAAGTGATAAACATGTTTTGTTCTTTTAGTTTTGCTAAAGTGAATTAAGACCAGGGAAACAGTTAGAGTTTTTTGATGGAGTGATGCCCTTTTACTCTAGAAGATTTCTAGTTTAATTTTTTATACCTCACACATATTCTGACGAACTTAGTTTGATTTTTCAAGTGATTGATAAATAAGTTTTTTCTTAAGGGATCACTGTTACCTTTAGAGTACTCAGTCGTAACAATTAATGTTATGAGAGTTCAGGTATCTGGCTGAAGTGAGGTATATTTTTGAATCTTGAGATTAGTTGTGTAATAACCAGGTACTTGATACGCATCGTGACATAATATTGTTTGGTGCCCAGAGACCCGTGGAACAAAACAAAATATCACTCTGGTTTATGGTTTATACTGGTGGTGTTAGGAATATATTTTGATAGGAGAGTGACCACATAGTTATTTTTTGCTTTGTATTGTGAATTATTTAGTTGAGTAACTTAGAGAAAATGGCTCTGTTCAATGTTCAGAGGTTTTTAGCAGCTCCTTCCATCCAAGAGTTATCTGAATCCAACCTGACTAAGGCACAGTGGATTGCTTTAGCAGTAGCATGTGGGGGTAATGTGTCTAGTGGTATGATTAAGGCACAAATCAAATATATTGCAATCCAAGCGTTGATGGACTCTGGTAAAGTAGATGAAGAGTTGGGAGAGGCACAGGAATTGTTGAATGCAGCTGAGGCAGAATTTACAGATAAACATGAGCAAAAGAAAGAGAAAAGTGATGCAGAAGCAGAACTTAGACGTATAGAAGCAGAAGAAAATTTGATTAAGCTGAGGATACAGGCTGACAGAGAGAAAATGCAAGCAGAAAGAGAAAGAGAAGATAGAGAGAAAAGAGAAAGAAAGGAAAGAGAAGAAGAAAAAGCAGCAGAAGAAGAAAGAGAAAGAGCAAAAGAAGAAAGAGAAAGAGCAAAAGAGGAGAGAGAAAGAGCAAGACATGAAAGGGAGATGGAGTTAATAAAAGCTCGATCCACATTACCTGTAATACCGTCTAACCCTACTCAAGGTAATTCAGACCCTGTATTTGATGTAGTAAGAGTGCAGAAATTAATTCCGAAATTTACAGAAGAAGCCCCAGATGAGTTTTTTGATCACTTTGAAAAAGTAGCTTCAGGTATGGGATGGCCAGAGGATAAATGGTCGGTCTTGTTACAGAGTGTTCTCATTGGTAAAGGAAGAAGTGCCTATTTAGCCTTATCAGCTGATCAGTGTAAAGAGTACAAGGTACTCAAACATAATGTGCTACAAGTTTACCAGATGACCCCTGAATATTATAATGAAAGATTCAGATCTTTGAGAAAGGATGACAAGATAACTTTCTTGGATTATGCTTACAAAGTAAGAAGATGTTTTAAACGATGGTTGGAGGCTGCTAAAGTTAAATCTATGGACGAACTTGAGGAGTTAGTAGTTCTAGAACAATATCTTAGAGGAATTCCTGAACACATAAGAGCCTATTTAAGAGAGAGAGAGGTTAAAAAACTTGACAAAGCTGCTACATTGAGCGAAGATTTTAATATAATTTCTAGCAAAAGAAATTATAATGTCAAGTACCAGAACCAACAACGCACAGGTTTCAGATCTCATCCAAATTTCAGGAACATTACAACTGGAAATCCTTCTAGTGGCTATGCCAATACAAAGTCAGGTAACACCCCTCAGCAATTAAATGTTAAATCCTCATCATCCAGTCAGTTTTCAAGACAGATACAGAAGACTAATGTTGTCTGCTACAAGTGTGGAAGAGTAGGACACTACAGTCGAGATTGTTATCAGACACAACAGCAGACCAAACCAGTTGGTCAAGTGGTTAAAGGTAACCAGGTGAAGCAAACTACGAAGAGCAGTGTGGGAACGACTGAGACTAAACAAGCAGAGTGTTTAGCAACCAGTGGAAATGTAACTTCAAGCAGTGAGTGGCTGAGCAGCTTGGAGGCTTTTAAGCCATATATCTATGAAGGTACGCTGACAACTCAAGGAGGAAGTGTGCAGGTACCAGTCAAGGTATTACGTGATACGGGGAGTAACCATAGTGTGGTAGTTCGTGGTGCTCACCCACAGTTGGAGAAGAATCTCACCGGAGATTCAGTTATTTTGAAGGGTATAGGAGGAGAAGAGGTAACTCCTATATGCCGCTTGCATTTGTCCTGTGAATTGGTGACAGGAAATGTTGATTTTGCTGTAAAGGACTCACTAGCTGTTGAAGGTGTACATGTTTTACTGGGTAATGAAGTTGGTAGTGTACCATTTGTTCCTTGTCCTATAGTGACAGACAAACCATTAAGGGTTAGTCCTACTGTAGATTTAGAGAAGAAAAACCCCCACCTGTTTCCAAGTTGTGTAACTACCAGGAGTATGAGGAGAACTATGTCTGCAAGTGAAGATACTGAGGATTTACCTGCACCAGAAGAATCAAGTGAAGGATCTTTAAGATTAGAAGAACTGTTCCAGGAAAGTGAAGTTTCCCCTAGTGTTAGTAGTGAAGAGATTTCCCAAGAAGAAGAGGATCCTGTTGTTATTGAAGAGACTCCGAGTAGTCAAAGTGTTCCTGATGATGGTAATGAAACTACAGAAGCAGAGTTAGCAGATATGGAGAGTTCAGCCCTTGAAGTTGGTCAAGTGACAAGAGAGAAGCTAATGAAACTGCAGAAGAGGGATACAACGTTGGCTGATTTGTTCTTCAGAGTTGTTGATCAAGAAGAGATGCAACAAACCTCTACCTGTTATTATCTAAAGGAAGGATTGCTAATGAGGAAGCATCGACCTGCAGATATACCAGGAAATGCTGAATGGGGTGAATATCATCAAATTTTGATTCCATATCCATTGAGAAAACAAGTTGTAGCAGTAGCGCACGAGTCTGGACATATGGGAATCAGGAAGACTGTTGAGAAGATTATGAAGTATTTTTTCTGGCCTGGACTTCACAAGGACGTTAGCAAATTTTGCAGTGTGTGTCACACGTGCCAGATAGCTGGAAAACCGAATGAAACCATTCAGAAAGCCCCCCTGCAACCCATAGAAGTTAGAGGAGAACCCTTTAGCAAGGTAATTATAGATGTGGTTGGGCCACTTCCGAAAACAAAGAAAGGAAATGAATATCTATTAACATTAATGTGTCCAGTGACTAGGTATCCTGAGGCGATTCCTGTAAGAAGTATTAGTGCAAAGGTAATTGGTGAGAAGTTGGTGGAGTTTTTCTCCAAGTTTGGAATACCAGAAATTGTGCAAAGTGATAGAGGAACGAACTTTACTTCAAAATTATTCCAGGATGTGATGAACTTGTTAGGAGTAAAACAACAGTTATCAACTGCTTATCATCCAGAGACTCAAGGAGCCTTGGAAAGGTTCCACCAGACATTGAAAAGTATGTTAACTAAGTATTGTAATGAATCAGGAAGAGAATGGGATGCTGGTTTACCTTTAATGTTATTTGAAGTTAGGAATGCTTATCAAGAAAGCATGGGATGTTCACCAAATGAAATGATTTTTGGTCGAGACATTAGAGGTCCATTGAAGATTCTTGCAGAGAATTGGGAAGAAAATCAAGAGGAAATCCAAGGAGAATATGTGAAGAACTTGAGGAAAAGATTAAGAGAAATTAGAAAATTCTCTTTAGAAAATTTGAAAATAAGTCAAGAGAAAATGAAAAGGAAATATGATGCTAAAACTAAGCTAAGAAATTTTAGTATTGGACAGCAAGTTCTAGTGTTCTTACCAGTGAAAAGATTTCCCCTTACCAATAAGTTTCAAGGTCCTTATAGGATAATAGAGAAGTTAAGTGATCGAACTTATGTGATTGAAACACCAGGAAGAAGAAAACGACAGAGGAAGATACATGTGAATCTTTTGAAACCTTACTTCTCAGAGACTAAAACTGAAACAGTGTCAATAACACAAACAACTTCATCTACAGAGGACGATGACGGCTACGAATTAGGAGCTGAAAACAAGATGAACAATTCTTCAATATTAGAAAATTTGGAAGATAAACTAAAACATCTGAGTGTTGAGCAAAGTAGTGAATTAAGTGAAGTTATTCAAAGTTTCCCTGAAATTTTTGCAGATGTACCTAGGTGTACCAATCTGACAAAGCATGAGATAAAGATCAGAGAAGATGGAAAACCTTTTAAAATGAGAGCTTATCGCTTATCGCCTTTTCATCGAGATGTTTTGAAGAAAGAAGTTGAATATTTGTTGCAGCATGGATTAGCAGAACCCAGTTCAAGTCATTATAGTTCTCCTTGTGTGTTAGTGAAGAAACCAGATGGCTCATTTAGGATGTGTACTGATTATAGGAAACTGAATTCCATCAGTGTGGCTGACAATTATCCCTTGCCTCTTATTGATCAATTACTTGATAATATTGGGCAAGCCAAATTTGTTTCCAAGATAGACTTGTTGAAAGGATATTATCAAATTCCGTTAGATGAGAATGCTAAGTTGCTGTCAGCTTTCATTACTCCTTTTGGACTGTATCAATACACTGTTTTGCCGTTTGGTCTGATGAATGCACCTGCAACATTCCAGCGAGTGATGGATCAACTACTAGGATCAATAGAAGGAGTAGGTGTATACCTTGATGACATTGTGATTTATTCTAATACATGGGAAGAACATCTGAAGATATTAAGGAAAGTGTTCAAGAAACTTCGGGAAGCAGGACTAACAATCAACTTACAAAAAAGTGAGTTTGGAAAGGCAACTGTACAGTACCTAGGATTTGAAGTTGGAAAAGGCCTTCGCGCTCCTATTGACGCTAATGTAGAAGGTATCCGTAAGGCTACCCCTCCTGCTACGAGGAAACAGCTACAAAGATTTTTGGGCATGGCTGGATTTTATCGCCGGTTCTGTCCAAATTTCTCAGCCGTAGTAGCTCCCTTAACTGACTTAACCAGTCCTAAAAGAAAGTTTGATTGGACTCCAGAATGTCAAGAATCATTTGAGAAGGTTAAAGCCATATTAACTTCAAGACCAGTGCTTCAAGCTCCAGACTTCAATAAAAAGTTCGTGATACAAGTTGATGCATCCGACTGTGGAATTGGAGCTGTTCTACTTCAAAAAGATGACAACAGAATCTTACATCCAGTATGTTTTATGTCTTCAAAGTTGAAAAAGCACCAGAAAACATACTCAACAATTGAAAAAGAAACATTAGCATTAATCACAGCATTGAAAAAGTTTGAAGTGTATGTGAACCGACCTAGGAATGAAGAAATTTTAGTATTGTCGGATCACAACCCAATCTCATTCATCAATAAGATGAAAAATAATAATATGAGACTGACCAGGTGGTCTTTATGCCTGCAACCATATAATGTAAGTGTTAAACACATTTCAGGAAAAGATAATGTCATAGCAGATTATTTATCCCGTTGTGAATCGTTGGATTCAAACCCGGGATAAGTAATCTTCTCGGGGGAGGAATTTCATGATGTTGCCTTGTAATACGTATATCCTCCTATAATATTGACATATTTACTTTTTTCATGTGTTATGTTTAATGATAATGGTTGTTGAAGTGTCATATTTAGTTTGACATCAGATCTCAAAAGTACTAATGATTACTTGATAGCGTAATTTAGAATTGTTGTTATAATTTTAATAGTAACGTAATTTAGAACGAATATCTTTCTTGGTAATAGCGTAGTATGTGAACACGTGTGTGTGTCTACCAAGGCTTGTTTCGTTTCAGTTGTCATCAGTTGAGATAAGAGGGAACGCTTTGTTTTGGGTTAGCGATGACAGATTTGCAAAACAAACGCCAATTCGTCCCATACGGGCTCAAGACGAGTGATTTCATGTTGTTGCATGCATTGTTTGAGTCACGTTCGCCACTTTGAGAGAAAGAATACGTGTCCTGATCAATTACGTCATGTTTTGTAAGATGCGTTCAAAACGTTTTGCTGGGATGACGTAACTTTCCTTCTAGAAGCTTCTCCATTGTATCTCGCACCCAAAACGCTTTAATGACGTCACCTCCCTGCTTCTAGAACTTTTGTATCTCGTACCCAAAATGCTTTAATGACATCATGTAATTGTTTCACGTATTACTGGAATCCTAAAATTTGTTTCATTCTGATTTCTGAGACCAGGCGATTTGGTTCCATCTCTCTCTCTCTCTCTCATTCCTAATTAGGAAGAGATTACTTTTAACGTAAATTTTTGTGGTCACTTTTAACATTAACTTTTGAGATCTGAATTTAGCAAAGTTATTTAGTTCGTAACGGCGCCTGGTAAAAAAGTGTGTATTGTGTAACGCAGCTGCAGCAAGTGATTTACAGAGGTTTTCACAAGTTGTGTAAGGTAACGTGAAATTTTACTTATTGATACCATGGTATGATAAGTTAGGAGGTTATGGTGTGATAAGTTAGGAAATTTTGAACAAGTGAAATCATTATTGATAAATCTTACGTGTATTTTTGTGTGTTTTTCTATTTACAATTTCTTTATATTTTCACATTTTTTTATGTTTGTGATGTAACATTTATTTACATAGCATTGTAAATATTTCTTGGTAATTTAACATTGCATACTTAATTTAACATTGCATATTTAACATTGCATACTTAATTTAACATTGCATACTTAATTTAACATTGCATACTTGATTTCATTTATTGAGATTTTCTTTTTAAATCTTGAGTAATTCTTGATAGTTTAAATTTTACTTGATTAATTTAAATTCCTGATAAAGTTTTTGTGAATTAGTTTTGTTTCATAATTTAA
>JANJGK010003892.1:27500-30000 GCA_039081455.1 Macrobrachium rosenbergii
GCTGAATGAGTGATAGTGACAGTAACCACAAACACAAGGGATTGTACAGTAGACAGAATGGATACTGCACTTTGAACAATGTCAGCTGTTTACCTCTTTCGGTAACTGTATGAATAGGCTGCCTTTGACAGGAAAGAATGAAGAAGGCGAATTTTCCATAATGTTCCCGTTCTTTTTAATCTGAAAGAGACGAAAGCGTTTTCACAAGAGCGCTTTTTTCCTTTGACTGGTGTGTGATGAACACTTTTGATTGAGATGGAGAGATTTTTAATTATATGTTTTACATTTTTGATCGGTGTGTAATGAATAGGCCTATCTTTGATGGAGGGAGATTCCATTACGGTTGCTCTTCTTTTCCTTATCGGAGTCCAGTGAATACCACTGACGGAGAAGAGAGAGAGAGAGAGAGAGAGAGAGAGAGAGGTTTCAATGATGCTCCCGTTGTTCAGCATCTAAAGAATACTTTTGCTTTGGAGGTCTGTTATTCACATCGGCCTCATCGCCCACTTCCTTTTTTGTTTAAGAGTGGAGTTCATGACCGTGTAATCTAGAAATGGAACTGTTGCAAAGACCATAAATAAACATCTTATCTGCATATTCCACATTAAATGAGTTAACCTCCATACTCTTCTTCTTGTGCCAATTCCTCTGTGTATTACTCGTTTTACAAATTTTGCATCTACAGCAGAAGAAATAGATGCGTTCTGTTTTTATATCGCTCTTCAGATGAGGATTCAAATTTCAAAATGATAAATGCTACGTTCACTTGATGATGTTTTAACCCTTTTGGCAGTGCAGCACACGCATTTGAGTTCACAATTTACACATACTGTAGGTATTCCCTGCATTGTGGACCTGTAGGATGGTGCATGGCCAAAGTTTTGACCTTAAAATCATCTCCAGATGAGAAGATAGACGAGCGACCTTTCAGGTCATAAGAGGCTGACATACATGATGACCAGGTCAACTACAAAAAGGCAGGTTCAGCAACGCGCATTCAGCTGTTTACCTTCACTTGTAGGAACTGGCAGTTTGGTTCTAGATTTTCATGTTTGGATCTCATGAAGACCCCACCACCCCACTGGAACTCACAGCTTTGACAGTGCTACTTTCCTTGAAACGGCAGCACTTGGGAAAAGGATAAAAGGTTTGGAAAGAAACCTCTCCTTCCTGGTCAAGTGCTGAAGAAGTTGACACACAGACAGAGTCCAGACTGGTTAACATGATAAAGAGAAGCCTGAAGCCTGTCTGATTGGAAAGTATGGAGGACATCAGTCTCAATAATCTGCTGTGCCACTGGCTGTTAAAAGTTGGGTCTGGTCAATCCTTGGATGAGTGACCAGCTGCACAAAGGCCTCTAGAATCTCAGTGGGCCAGGGTGTGGAGCTAGCACCTTCATCCCCCAAAAAACAAAAGATTTGCCAAAGCATTAAGGCTAGCAACTTCTAGGACCATCTCCCAAGTAGAAAAGGCATATGGTGGTGGTGTCTGCCAACTTTTGCCCAGGAGTCAAACTTGGGACTCCTCACGAGAAGGTCAGCTGTGTGTACACAAACACACATGTACACATATATATGTGTATGTATATATATTATGTATATTATACATAATATAGTATATATATGAGTATGTCCGAGTTTGCTGGCTTGTGGTTTGATATACAGGTTTTTCGTCTACCAAGTGAGAAAACCCAGGTTCGATTCCTGGGCAAAAGCGGGCAATGGGTCAAGCTCCATTCAAAACCATTTGTGCCTGAGCTTACCGAAGCAATGAAACAGTAGACACCAGTGGTACAACAACAAGACACTGAAATTCACTGCTTGGGAGAGAGAGAGAGAGAGAGAGAGAGAGAGAGAGAGAGAGAGAGAGAGAGAGAGAGAGAGAGAGAGAGAGAGAGATTTAAATAGTGTCGCGACAAACATTTCATGGTCAAAGTCTGTGATAATTATCAACTTAAATCTTGAATTACAAATTATTATTATTATTATTATTATTATTATTATTATTATTATTATTATTATTATTATTATTCAGAAAATGAACCCTGTTAAAGCTTTCATAGAATATGGTGTTCATTCGATGAAGGTGACAGAGGGTAACGGGAGATACAGAAAGAGGAGATCAGTAATACGAAAAACAGATAAATCAACAAACTAATAAATAATTAATAAATAATAAAAGCAACTGGATTGAGCAGGCAGAGGTGAGTGCCGTTGTATAGGCGAACGTGTTTAGATTCCAGGGACCAAGAGTGACACTTCGCCAACTTCCTTTGAGAAGTTTAGGAAACTAATCTTAGCGATTCTGAAACTGTATCCAATTTCAAATACATCTTTCACAAGTCTAAGACAGTGCTCATTCCATGCCTTCCTCTCTCTCTCTCTCTCTCTCTCTCTCTCTCTCTCTCTCTCTCTCTCTCTCTCTCACACACACAGTTTCCTGGCATAAGGTTCATGCGCCAATTTCTGTAGCAAGTTACAAAGAAATGAACAAATCTCAT
>JANJGK010003892.1:40000-42500 GCA_039081455.1 Macrobrachium rosenbergii
AATAAAAATAAATGAATAAAATAAAAAAATTACATAAATAAAAATAAATAAATATAAATAAATAAATAAATAAATAAATAAACAGAAATAAATAAAAAATAAAAATATGTAAATAAATGAAAAATAAATAAATTTAAATAAGTAAAAATAAATAAGTGAAAATAAAGTAATAAAAATAAATGAAAAAGAATAAGTAAATAAAAATAAATCAATAAATAAAAATAAAAATAAAAATAAATAAATAAATAATAAATAAGTAAATAAAAATAAATAAATAAAATAAATACATAAATAGAAATAAAAAATAAAAATAAATAATAACAATAAAAAACAAGTAAAAATATAAAAAAAAAAAAAAATAGGAATAAAAATAAAAAAAATTTTAAAAATAAAAAATAAAAATAATAAAAATGAAAAAATAAAAAAATGAAAAAAATAAATAAATAAAAATAAGGAAATACATAAATAGAAATAAAAAATAAAAATAAATAATAAAAATAAAAAACAAGTAAAAATCTAAATTAAAAAATAAATAGGAATAAAAGTAAAAAAAAATTAAAAAATTTTAAAAATAAAAAATAAAAAAATAAAAATGAAAAAATAAAAAATAAAAAAATAAATAAACAAATAAATAACAAATAAATAAAAAAAAATAAAATAAAAAATAAATAAAAAAAGAATAAATATAAAATAAATAAATAAATAAATAAAAATAAAAAAAAATAAATAAAAAATAAAAAAAATAATTAAAAAATTAATAAATAAAAAAATTAATAAAATAATCAAATAAAAAAATAAATAAACAAAAAAATTAATAAATACAAAAATAAATAAAAAAAACAATAAATAAATGTAAAAATAAATATAAAAACTAAGTAAATAAATAAATAAATAATTAAACGAAAAAATAAAATAAAAATAAAAAATAATAAAATAAACAAAATAAATAAATAAATAAATAAAGAAAATAAATAAATAAATAAAAATAAAAATAAATACAAAAAAATGAATAAAAAATAAATACAAAATAATAAACAAACCAATAAACAAATAAATAAAGAAACAAATAAACAAAAAATAAATAAACAAACAAACAAATAAATAAATAAATAAAAATAAGAATAAATAAATAAAAATAAATAAAAATAAACATATGAATAGAAAAATAAAAATAAATAAATAAATAAATAAAAATAAATAAATAAGGATAAATAAACAAATAAAAATAAATAATAATAAAATAAACTAATAATTAAATAATAAAGCAATAAATAAAAAAATAAATAAAAATAAACAAATGAATAAATAAAAATAAACTAATAAAATAAGAAACAAATAAAAACATATAAAAAAACTAAAAACTGATATATAAAAACAAATCGATAAAAAAAAATAAATAAATAAATGAATAAATAAATAAAAAATAAATAAATGAAAATAATTAAATAAAAATAAATAAAGAAAAATAAATAAAAATTAAGAAAACAAATAAATACTAAATAAAAAAATTAATAAAATAAATTAAAAATAAGTATATAAATAAAAATTAATAAATAAATAAAAATAAATAAATAAATAAATAAATAAATAAGAATATAAATAAATAAATAAATAAAAATATATAAACAAATAAAATAAAAAATAAATATAAACTAAAAAGTTAAAAATAATTAAACAAATAAAAATAAATGAATTAATATAAATAACTAAAAATAAATAAAAGAAAATTAAATAAATAAATAAATAAATAAATAAAATATATAAAATAATAAATAAAAATAAACAAAAAACAAAAATAAATAAAATTAAATAAATAAGTAAATAAAGAAAAAATAAATAAAAAAATAAATGCATAAAAAATAAATAAATAAAGAATAAAAAAGATAAAAAGTAAATAAATAACAAGAAATAAATAAATGGAAATAAATAAAAATAAAAATGAAAAAATTAAAAAATAAATAAGTGAGAATAAAAAATAAAAATAAATAAATAAATAAATATAAAAGAATAAATAAAAATAAATAAATAGGTAAAAATAAAGAAATAAAATGAAAAAAATTCAAAATAAATAAACAATTAAAAATGAATAAATAAAAATAGTTAAATAAATAAAATAAATAAATAAAGAAATAAAGAAATAATTAAATAAATAAAAATAAACAAATAAGCATAGATAAAAAAATTAATAAATAGATAGATAAAAATAAATAAATAAATGATAACAAATAAATAACTAAAATACATAAATATCAAAAATAAATAAAAATTAATAAATAAAAATATATAGCTAAATAAAAATAATAGATAAAAAAAATAAATAGGTAATAGAAATCAAATAAAAACAAATAAAAATAAAATACAGAAATGAATAAATAAAGATAAATAAATAAAAATAAATAAATAAAATCAAATATATAAATAAAAATAAATTAACAAATAAATGAAATAAATGAAATAAATAAAATAACTAAATAAAAATAAAAATAATAATTAGTAAATA
>JANJGK010003892.1:52500-60000 GCA_039081455.1 Macrobrachium rosenbergii
CAAATAAACAAATAAATATATAAATAAATAAATAAATATTTAAATAAATAAATAAATAAATAAATAAAAATAAGTAAATAATTGAATAAACTAAAAATAAAATTACATAAATAAATAGATAAAAAATAAATAAAGATAAATACATAAATAAAAATAAATAAAAATATAAATAAAAAAGTAAATAAATAAATAAATAAATATGTTATGCGGTGCACTTTTTCTTTGTATTGCGTTGCACCACATATGAATGACTCCGTTTCTGTCTGTTAACTTTCACTTGATAGTAACGCAGGGGACTCGGTAAGTTAGGTTGAAATTGTCTATTAATACTTTCTATCTTCCAGGAGGGGGTAAGAATTCACCGGGCACGGTTTTTCATAAGTTTTATTCTTAACACTAAACTATTTCACACGGCCAGCCACACTGGACTTAGAAATTTCTTGATGTTAAGAGAGGAGCGAGTGACACAATCCTACCCAATTTGGTTTTCAAGTAACTCTGGCTAAAAATTGATCAGAATGAACTCTGGACCTATGTTGAATAAAACTCCGCCTCCTTGAGGACGTCTACTTTACTCCTAATGGTTCAATCTTAACTCCCACTTTTTGCAAGGACAAATCAGGTCAATTTTGCTGACCTTTTCGCTTCATAACCTATCCTCTAACTCCTCCTTCCTTTCCCACATCTTGGAGGTTTGTTATGGTTAGTCTTCAATTTACTTGGTCCCATGGCTCATCATTTTAAATTATAGACATCGTCTCTCTCTCTCTCTCTCTCTTTCATAATCCCGATCAGTGAATCTCATACTTATTCACTGCATAACAAATAAATAAAAAAAAATAAATCAAATTAAAATAAATAAAAAAATAAATAAATGAAAATAAATAAATAAATAAAAACAAATACCTAAATAAATAATAATAAATAAATAAAAAATAAATAAAAATAAATAAACATCAAATAAATGAAAAAATGAATGAAAATAAATAAATAAATGAAAATTAATTAATAATTAAAAAAAATAAAAATAAATAAAAATAAATATATAAATAAATAAAAACAAAAATAAAAATAAATATATAACTAAAAATATAAAATAAATAAATAAAAAAAAAAAATAAACAAACTTTGAATAAATATATAATTAAATAAATAAATAAATAAGTAAATAAATAAATAAATAAATAAATAAATAAATAAATAAAATCAATAAATTGATAAATATAAAAAAATAAATAAAAATAATAAATAAACATTTAAAAAAACAATAAAAATCTTTAAAAATCATTAAAAATTAATGAATAAAATAAATAAATAAATAATCAAATAAATAAATAAATAAATAAATAATTAAAAATAATTAAAAATAAATAAAAAATAAAATAGAGAAATAAAAAAATAAATAAATAAAGAAAAATAAATGAATAAAAATAAATAAATAAATAAAAATAAATAAATAAATAAAATAAATTAATAAATAAAATGAAATAAAAATAAATAAATAAACAAGAATAAATTAACGAAAATAAACAAATAAAAATAAATGAATAAATAAAAATAAAGAAATAAAAATAAATAAATGTATAAAAATAAATAAAAATAAAAAACAAATAAAGATAAATGAATAAATAAATAAATAAAATAAAAAATAAAAATAAATAAACAAATAATAGTAAACAAATAAATAAATATATAAATAAATAAATAAAATAAAAAAAATAAAAATAAATAAACAAATAATAGTAAACAAATAAATAAATAAATAAATAAAATTATTAAATAAATAAATAGAAATAATTAAATAAATAAATGAAAAAAATGAATAAATAAAATATATATAAATAAAAAAACAAATAAATAAAATAAAATAAATAAAAAAAAAATAAAAATAAATAAAAAATAAAAAAATTAAAAATAATAAATAAATAACTAAATAAAAAAATAAATACAAAAAATAAAGAAATAAATAAAAATAAAAAATAAATAAATAAAATTTAAATAAATGAATAAAAAATTAAAAAAATAAATGAATAAAAAGAAATAAAAATAATTAAATAAACAAATAAATAAATAAAAAAAAAAAATAAAAAAAAAAATAAAAATACATGAATAAATAAATAAAAATAAATGAAAATAATTAGCAAATAAAAAAAATAAAAATAAATAAGTAAATAAATATAAATAAATAAAAATAAATACATAAATAAATAAAAATAAATAAATAATTAAGAATATAAAAATAAATAAAAATGAATAAATAAAAAACTAAATAAATAAAAATACAAAAATAAATAAAAAAAAATAAATAAATAGATAAAAATACATAAATAAAAATAAATTAAATAGAAATATATAAAAATAAAAAAAAATAAAAATAAATAAATAGAAAGAAGTAAATAAAAAAATAAGGAAATAAAAATCAAATAAATAAATATAGAAAAACAAATAAATAAAAAATTAATGAAGATCAATAAATAAAGAAATATAATAAAAATAAATAAAGAAATAAAAATAAATAAAAAATAAAGAAAAATAAATATGTAAAATAAATAAATTCAAATAAAAAAATAAATACATAACTAAATAAAAATAAAAATAAATGAAAAAATTAAAATAAATTAAAATAAAAAAAATAAATGAATATATAAAAAATTTTAAAAATGAATAAATAAAAATATATAATTAAATAAATAAAGAAAATAAATAAATAAAAAAAATTAAAAAATAAAAAATAAATAAACATAAAAAATAAAAATAAATAAATAAATAAACAAAAATAAGTAAATAAAAATAAATAAATGAAAATAAATGGATAAATATAAATATATAAATAAATAAAAAATAAATAAATATAAATAAAGAAAAATACATAAATATATACACGAAATAAACGAAAAATAAATAAAAAATAAATAAAAATATATAAATAAATATAGAAAAATAAATAAAAATAAATAAAAATAAAAATTAAAAAGGAAATAATAATAAAAATAAAAATAGATAAATAAATAAATATAAATAAATAAAAAAATTAAAATAAATTAAATAAAATTAAAATAAATAAAATAAATAAATAAAAATAAATAAATGAAATAAATAAATAAAAATAAATAAATAAATAAATAAAAAGAAAAAATAAATGAAGATGAATAAATAAAAAATAAAAGAATAAATTAATTTAAAAAAAATAAATAATTAAAAATAAATAATAAATACATAAATAAATAAAAATACATAAATGAAAATAAATAAATAAAAATAAATAAATAAAAATAAATAAGTAAATAAAAATAAAAAATAAAAAAGAAATAAAAATAAGTAAATAAAATTAAATAAAAATAAATAAATATAAATTAATTAAAAGAAATAAAAAATAAAAAAAATAAATAAAAATAAATAAGTAAATAAAAATAAAAAATAAAAAAGAAATAAAAATAAGTAAATAAAATTAAATAAAAATAAATAAATAAAAATAAATTAATTAAAAGAAATAAAAAATAAAAAAAAATAAAAAAAATTAAAATAAATAAAAAATAAAACTATAAACTAAAAGCTAAAAACTAAAAACAGAAAAAAATAAAAAATAAAAATAAAAAATAAAAATAAAGAATTTAAAAAAATAAAAAAATAAAAATAAAATAAAGAGATAAAAAATAAAAATCATTAAAAAAATAAAAAATAAAAATAAAAATAAATGAATAAACAAATTTTAAAAAAATAGTAAATAAATAAATTAAAAAATAAATATAAAAATAATAAATAATAAATAAAATAAATAAAAATAAATTTAAAAAAATAATAAAAAATATAAATAAAAAACAAAAGTAAATAAAAAATAAATAAAAAATAAATAAATAAAAATTAATAAATATGTAAAAACAAATAAACAAATAAAAATAAATAAAAACAAAAATAAACATAAATAAATAAAAATAAATAAATAAAAATAAATAAATAAAAAGATAAATGAAAATAATAATTAAAAATAAAGATAAAAATTAATAACAATAAATAAATATAAATACATAAAAATCAAATAAATAAATAAATAAATAAAAATAAATAAATAAAAAATAAATTATTAAATATAAAAAAAATTTGATAAAGATAGTTAATAAAAAAATTAAAATAAATGAATAAATAAAATAAAAAAAATATAAAAATAAAAATAAAATAATTAATGAAAAATAAAAATATATAAGTAAATAAAAATAAATAAATAAGTAAATAAAAAAATAAATAAATAAAAAATAAAAACAAATAAAAAAATAAAAATAAATAAAAAAAGTAAAAAAATAAATATAAAAAGTAAATAAACATAAAAAATAAATAAATAAAAATAAATAAAATAAATAATTATAAAGAAATGAAAATAAATAAAAACAATTAAATAAAAAAAATAAAAAAGATAAATATAATAAATAAGAATAAAAATTAAATAAAAAAATAAAATTAATAAATATATAAATAAAAATAAATAAATAAAAATAAATATAAATAAATTTTAATAAATAAATATAAGTAAATTAGTAAAAATAGAAAATAAAAACAAATAGCTAAACATATTTAAAAACCATATATAAAAACATAAATAAATAAACATAAATAAGTAAATAAAAATAAATAAATAAATTAAAAAATCAATTATAAACAATAAATAATAATAAATAAATAAATATAAATATAAAAATGAAAATAAATAAGAAAAAAAATAAAAGTAAATAAAAATAAATAAACAAATAAAAATAAATAAATAAACAAATAAATAAAAATAAAATAATAAATAAAAATACATAAATAAAAATAAATAAATAAAAATAATTGAATAAATAAAAGTAAATAAAAATAAAAATAAATAGATAAATACTAATAAAAATAATAAAAAAAATAAAAATAATTAAATAAATAAATAAAAAGAAATAAATAAAAATCAATAAATGAATAAAAATAAATAAATAAATGAAAATAAATAAATAAAAATAAATAAAATAAAAATAAATGAAAATAAAAATAAATAAAGATAAAAAAATAACTAAAAATAAATACATAAATAAAAATAAATAAATTAGTAAAAATAAATAAGAATAAATATATAAATAAGAATAAATAAATAAAAATAAATAAATAAAAATAAATAAATAAAAATAAATAAATAAAAATAAATAAATAAACAAACTGATAAAAATAAGTAAAAAAATAAATAAAAAAATGAAAATAAATAAAAATATTTAAATAAATAAAAATGAATAAATAAATAAAAAATATATAAATTATATATAAATAAATAAAAAAAATAAATAAAAAAATAAATAAATAAACAAATAAAAATGAATATAAATTAAATAAATAAAAATAGGTGAAAAAATAAATAAATAAAAAGAAATAAAAAAATAAGGAAATAAAAATAAAATAAAAATAAATAAATATAGAAAAATAAAAAAATAAAAAAATGAATGAAAATGAATAAATAAATAAAGATATATAATAAAAATAAAGAAAGTAAAAAAAATAAAAAATAAATAAAAATAAATATGTAAAATAAATAAATTCAAACAAAAAAATAAATACATAACTAAGTAAAAATAAATGAAAAAAATAAAAATAAATAAATAAATAATTAAATAAAAATAAAAAATAAATATCTAAAAATAGATAAATAAAATTTTTTAATAATGAATAAATATAAATATATAATTAAATAAATAAAGAAAATAGATAAATTAAGAAAATAAATAAAAAAAATAAAAATAAAAATAAATAAAAATAAAAATGAAATAAATAAATAAGTAAATAAAAAATAAGTAAATAAAAATAAATAAATGAAAATAAATGAATAAATATAAATATATAAATAAATAAAAAATAAAAATAAATAAATAAAAGCACATAAATAAATACACGAAGTAAATAAAAATATAAATAAATAAAAATAAATAAAATTACATAAATAAATACATAAAAATAAATAAAAATAAATAAGAATAAAAAAGGAAATAAAATAAAAATAAATAAATATAAATAAATAAGTAAACAAAAAAATTAAAATAAATAAAGAAATAATAAATATCTAAAAATAGATAAATAAAATTTTTTAATAATGAATAAATAAAAATATATAAATAAATAAATAAAGAAAATAGATAAATTAAGAAAATAAATAAAAAAAATAAAAATAAAAAATAAAAATAAAAATGAAATAAATAAATAAGTAAATAAAAAAATAAGTAAATAAAAATAAATAAATGAAAATAAATGAATAAATATAAATATATAAATAAATAAAAAATAAAAATAAATAAATAAAAGCACATAAATAAATACACGAAGTAAATAAAAATATAAATAAATAAAAATAAATAAAATTACATAAATAAATACATAAAAATAAATAAAAATAAATAAGAATAAAAAAGGAAATAAAATAAAAATAAATAAATATAAATAAATAAGTAAACAAAAAAATTAAAATAAATAAAGAAATAAAATTAAAATAAATGAAATAAATAAATGAAAATAAATAAATGAAAAAAATAAATAAAAATAAATAAGTAAATAAATAAAAAAAATAAATAAAAAGAAAAAATAAATTAAGATAAATAAATAAAAAAAATAAAAAAGATATTAATTAATAAAACTAAATAATTAAAAATAAATGAAAAATAAATAAATAAATAAAAATACATAAATGAAAATAAATAAATAACAAATAAATAAAAATAAATAAATAAATAAATAAAAATAAATAAATAAGTAAATAAAAATAAATAAGTAAATAAAAATAAATAAAAATAAAATTAAATAAAGGTAAATAGATAAAATTAAATATATTAAAAGAAATAAAAAATAGAAAAATAAAAAAGAAAAGAAAAATAAATAAAAAATAATAAATGAAACTATAAACTAAAAAGCTAAAAACTAAAAAACAAAAAAATAAAAACAAAAAATAAAATAAAAAATAAAAAATAAAAAAATTTAAAAAAATAAAAAATAAAATAAAGAAATAAAAAATAAAAATCATAAAAAATTCAAAAATTTGGAAATAAAAAGTAAAAAAAAAAAAAATAAATTAATAAAAAAATTTAAGAAATGGTAAATAAATAAATTAATTAAAAAATAGATATAAAATAAAATAAATAAAAATAAAAAAAATAAAAATAAATTAAAATAAAATAAAAATAAAATATAAATGAATAAAAAAAATATATATATATAAATAAAAAATAAAAAAAATAAAAAAATAGATAAATAAATAAAATAAATAAATAAAAATGAATAGTAAGTAGAAATAAATAAATAAAAAATAAAAAACAAAAGTAAACATAAATAAATAAAAATAAATAAATAAAAATAGATAAATAAAAATGAATAATTAAAAATAAATAGACAAAAATCAATGAAAATAAATAAAAATAATACATAAAAATAAATATATAAATTAATAAAATAATTAAATAAAAATAAATAAAAATATATAAATTATTAAAAATAAATAAATTTAAA
>JANJGK010003892.1:67500-74092 GCA_039081455.1 Macrobrachium rosenbergii
TTCAGTCGAGCGCTGCCTTTGGGTCTTTCTTATGAGGCGATCAAGGGATGACTTGGAGGAATACTTGAGAGATTTAGTCTTTAACAAGGAATTACATGATAGAATTTGCCTTTTCAGACATCATCATTATTGTAAATAATTGAGCTATAAGCATTGTAATTCCTACCTATATCAAAGACTTATAGGATATTATTTAAACGATGTCCTTTAGCATTCCATCACGGTTATTAAACAATCTCTCTCTCTCTCTCTCTCTCTCTCTCTCTCTCTCTCTCTCTCTCTCTCTCTCTCTCTCTCTCTCTCTCTCAGTAAATACTTGAGCTATGGATAAAGTAATTCCTTCCTCTAACCGAGATCATAAGATATTTAAACGGTGATGTTTAGCTTCCCATCACGGTTATCACATAGGCCTAATCTCTCTCTCTCTCTCTCTCTCTCTCTCTCTCTCTCTCTCTCTCTCTCTCTCTCTCTCTCTCTCTCTCTCTCCGGTATCAATAGCACGTTCAGCTCATAACTAAACAGACCAGCATTCGATCCCCAAACAGGGCTCGGCTGGAATGGCATGTGAGTCTCTCCTGAAAACGCAGTCAGCCCTCTGCGGATCAAACCCAGCCTCGAATCGCCAATCTTGATCCATCAACTCTGATTTTGTGAGCTTCTCTGAATGAGGACCCCATGAATTGGTGACATTCTGGTAGCCTGAGACCTGTCTCTGCTAAAGCAGCTCAGTTATTACAGAACTACTAAAGGTCAATATTAAAACGGTTCTTCAAACCATCAAGTGTCTGTTTTAAAGGAAAACGGAAGAGGAAATCGGTTTGTAATGGAATAATCCACTCGACTGACTTGACGCGACATTGCCTCAAGATCTCGGCAGAAGCTCCGAGGTGACACTCCATTACCTCTGACAACATTCCTGACTCGGTTCCACCGAGAGAGAGAGAGAGAGAGAGAGAGAGAGAGAGAGAGAGAGAGAGAGAGAGAGAGAGAGAGAGAGAGAGAGAAAGTGGAAGACTTGAAGTTCATGAAGATGAGTCTTACTGTGAATGGAACCAAAGCAATAAAGAGGAAAGTATTCAAAAGAGGAGGATCTCATGTGTGGATATTGCTCTAGGCCGATATTGTTAAACCATGAACTGTCATGTTGTCACACACTCAAGGATGATGCTGATACACCAAATATTTTCATGTTGTCAAACCTCGAACTGCCATGTTGTCACACTATCAAGGCAATGTTGTAACACCAAAAAGTTTCATGTTGTCAGATCATGGAGCGTCATGTTGTCACACTATCAAGGTTAATGTTGTCACACCAAGAAGTTTCATCTTGTCAGACCCCGAAGTTTCATGCTGTCACACTGTACACGCAAATGTTGTCACACCAAGAAGTTTCTTGTTGTCAGACCATGAAGTGTCATGTCATATTATCAAGGGCCATGTTGTCACACCAAGAATTTTCATGTCAGACCACAAATTATCATGTTGTCACACTATCAATGCCCATGTTGTCACACTATCAATGCCCATGTTGCCACACCAAAAAGTTTCATGTTATCAGACCATAAATTGTCATGTCACACTATCAAGGCCCATGTTGCCACACTAAGAAGTTTCATGTTGTCAGAACACAAAGTGTCATGTTGTCACACTAAGACTTTTCATGTTGTCAGATCACAAAGTGTCATGTTGTCACAACATTAAGATCAATATTGTCACACCAAGAATTTTTATGTTGCCAAAACACAAAGTTTCATGTCACACTATCAAGGCCCATGTTGTAAGACCACAAAGTATCATGTTGTCAGACGACAAAATATCACGTCAGACTATCAAGGCCCATGTTGTCACACTAAGGAGTTGCATGTTGTCAGACCACAAATTGTCATGATGTCACACTATCAAGGAAATGTTGCCACACCAAGAAGTTTGATGTTGTCAGACCACAAAGTGTCATGTTGTCACTCTATCAAGGCCCATGTTGTCACACCAGGAAGTTTCCTGTTGTCAGATCACAAAGTGTCATGTTGTCACACTATCAAGGCCCATGTTGTCACACTAAGAAGTTGCATGTTGTCAGACCACAACGCATCATGTCACATTATCAAGGCCCATGTTGTCACAACAAGAATTTTCATGTTGTCAGACCACAAAATTTCATGTTTCACATTATCAAGGCCCATGTTGTCACACTAAGTTTCACGTTGTCAGACCACAAAGAGTCATGTTATCACATTATCAAGGCCCATGTTGTCACACTATGAAGTTTCAAGTTGTCAGACCAAAAAGTGTCATGTCACACTATCAAGGACCATGTTGTCACACTAAGAAGTTTCATGTTGTCAGACCACGAAGAGTCATGTTGTCACACTATCAAGGCCCATGTTGTCACACCAAGAAGTTTCATGTTGTCAGGCCACAAAGTGTCATGTTGTCAGACTATCAAGGCCCATGTCACACTAAGAAGTTTCATGTTGTCGACCGCAAAGTGTCATGTTGTCATAACCCAAAGTGTCATATTGTCAGACCACAAAGTGTCATGTCACACTACCAAGGCTCATGTTGTCACGCCAAGAAGTTTCATGCTATCAGACCACAAAGTGTCATGTTGTCACACTATCAAGTTCGATGTCGTCACACTAAGAATTTTCATGTTTTCAGACCACAAAGTGTCATGTCACACTATCAAGGCCCATGTTGTCACACCAAGAAGTTTCATGTTATCATAACCCAAAGTGTCATGTTGTCAGACTATCAAGGCCCATGTTGTCACACTAAGAATTTTCATGTTGTCAGACCACAAAGTTTCATGTTGTCAGACTATCAAGGCCGATGTTGTCACATTAAGAAGTTTTAAGTGGTCACACCACAAAGTGTCATATTGTCAGACCACCAAGGCCCATGCTGTCATACTAAAAATTTTCATGTTGTCAGACCACAAAGTGTCATGTCAGACTAACAAGGTCCATGTCGTCACTCCAAGAAATTTTGTGTTGGCAGAACACAAAGTGCATGTTGTCACACTATCAAGGCCCATGTTGTCACACTAAGAAATTTCATGTTGTCAGACCACAAAGAGCCATGTCACATTATCGAGGCCATGTTGTCAGAACACAGTGCCATGTTGCCAGATTATCATGGCTAATGTTGTCACACTAAGAAGTTTCATGTTGTCATTCTACAAAGTGTCATATTGTCAGACTATCAAGTCCCACGTTGTCACACCATGAAATTTCATGTCAGACCACAAAGTGTCATGTTGTCACAATACTGAGGGTGATGTTGTCACACCAAGAAGTTTCATGTTGTCACTTTATGAAGTCTCATGTTGTCAGTCCATGAATTCTCATGTTGTCACACTATGAATACCGATGCTGTCACACCAATAAGTTCCATTGCAAATTATTGATAGTTTACGAATAAACGGCAATAAAAAAAAATAGTTCGTATGTTTGCTTACAAAATCTCTCTCTCTCTCTCTCTCTCTCTCTCTCTCTCTCTCTCTCTCTCTCTCTCTCTCTCTCTCTTTTATTCCTACCACTCTCTTGGAACTGTCGGTAGAGTTCTCGGCTAGCACTCTGCTAAGCCCGAGTTCAAGTCTCCAGCCGGCCAATGAAGAATTAGAGGAATTTATTTCTGGTGATAGAAATTTATTTCTCGGTATAATGTGGTTCGGATTCCACAATAAGCTGTAGGTCCCGTTGCTAAGTAACCAAGTGGTTCTTAACCACGTAAAATAAGTCTAATCCTTCAGGCCAGCCCTCTCTAGGAGAGCTGTTAATCAGCTCAGTGGTCTGGTTAAACTAAGGCATACTTAACTTCTCTCTCTCTCTCTCTCTCTCTCTCTCTCTCTCTCTCTCTCTCTCTCTCTCTCTACCTTACTCACTCTCTTTCTCTCTCTCTCTCCCTACCTTACTCTCTCTCTCTTTCTCTCTCTCTCTCATTCCATTGCATTACGAAAATTCCATCTTCCTAAATCAAGGTGTCACTTACATTCCCCAATTCAGAAAAATGACATAATATCAAAAACACATTTTCCAGCGTTAATTTCATTCAATCTTTTCCGTTATTCGTAATGAGAGAGAGAGAGAGAGAGAGAGAGAGAGAGAGAGAGAGAGAGAGAGAGAGAGAGAGAGAAATCATTCGTACAAGCCGGAAGTAAAAGTAACATCGACTAGGCCTAATCCAGGTCAACCAGACAACCTATTTTGAACTTACTTTCTAAGACAACTAAAATGCGAAGGATGACCATTAATGTCCTTATTTTGAGAAAGGATCCATCCTACGCCACAGACGCCCAGACCCTGAGGGAGGGAATCCTCCTCCTCCTCCTTCCCGTCTGAGGAATGTTCTTCTTCCCCTTGAGAGGAGGAGACTTCGGAGGGAATTAGTGGACATATTGAAGGCTTCATTTACTTAGAGAGAGAGAGAGAGAGAGAGAGAGAGAGAGAGAGAGAGAGAGAGAGAGAGAGAGAGAGAGAGAGAGAGAGAGAGAATTTACTACCAGTCATTTCCATATTTCCAGAAAGAAATGCAGAGCAAAATTCAGTCAATAGTCTTGTTTTGTTCTTGTGTAAAATAATGAGTAATCAACTGGATTATATCAACGATTATATGATTATGGAATAATTGTTCATGCATTATTTTCTTTTAAGATGACACCCTGTAACTGGAGTCTGTCTTTGTCGTAGTCGACCATAAACATTGCACCGCCAGTTACTCGTACAAATGAATCAGTCGGCCTTCCTAAGAAGCTATGCTTGAAAACCATTGATTGATAGAACAGAGATTGAAGGTATAAGTTTTAGTGACGTTTATATACCAAAACTTCCTTATAATTAAACATTAGTACAAAGGTTTCATTCAACAACTTCTGAAACTTATTGCTGTATTTGTATGAATATGTATGCATACATGCATACCTTGATGACTGAGATGTTGATAAGTTTCAGATCATATAACCTATTTTTGCTAAATGTTTTGTGCTGTTTACTTATATAAAGGTGTATACTGATCAAAACTCTTGTGCTTACACAATCCATTGTCACACTGTGTATGGAAGTGTATGCATAAGAGCCTCGATGGCTTAGTCGGTAGAGCAGCAGCCTCGGACTTCATAGAGGTCTGTGGCGCGGGTTCAAATCCGCAGCTGACCGGGCAGAGAGGATTATGTATGTAATCAACGGATAGGTTTGCTGAAAGCAAATGGGTGTTACAGACTAATACACACACAAACAAAGCCACTCCAACATCTTTTAAAAAACATAACAGACACCTCGCACGTCTCGAACTGTCGACCTAACCACTCAACTCTTCTCGTTGGTGGGAGAAAGGGAGCTGGGGATTTGGTATGATACATATACACATGCGCTACCGGGGTCTAAGCGATGTCAGGCAGGGCAGTCGATCGAGGCTACGGCCTACCCCAACGCCAAATCAAAGTCCTTCAAAAGAAGGCACCGTGCTTACCCCATATAAAAGATGGGAAAAAAGCACGTTAAACGAAGAAGAAGAAGAAGAAGATGGAAGTGTATGCATACAGCCGTCATATTTATATTATTGTAATAATACCTAAAGTTGGCATAATATTACCTTCTGGAATCATCTCAAAAGGACTTATTAAACGTCAAATGAAATACTTATGTCAAATCGATCGTGTCTAAAATATTACGGAATTTGGAAATAAAATTAGTAAAAATGCTTCATAATGTTTTATACATTTATACTCCTGGTGGGTGATTATTCAACCACTTTCATATTATTGTTATGTAATATTTTAATTAAATTAAAGGCACAAGTGCCTTTATATCTAGCCAAATTTTTGCCACCCCTCAGAATGAGCCATTCTCCTCAGGGCACCCGCTCCTCCCCTTTCAGTATCTCGTGAGCTCGTGTCCGGGTCTGAGTGAAGTGTTGCCGAAACGAATCACCTTGCGTGTTGTTCCTTTCAAGTACACACATTTCGGGAGCCCCCCCCCCTCTCTCTCTCTCTCTCGTATCTTGCAGTTATGAATTGTATGTGTGTTTAGATGTTAAGATCTCTCTCTCTCTCTCTCTCTCTCTCTCTCTCTCTCTCTCTCTCTCTCTCTCTCTCTCGATGAGACCTTACCCAGAAGAAGTAAGAGTTGTGTTGGTGTGGGCTCAATCATCAATCTTGCCAAGACTGAGCAGAAAGTTAGAGAAATTGGGAAAATCATTGGTGTTGTTGGCGATCAGTGTACCTCTTCATTGCCCAGGTAAGGAGAGGGGCAAGCTTTATTTGTCCCTTGTACCAGGGACCAGGAAGACGCAGTGAGAGACAACGTATAAAACCAGAAAGCTTATTGCAAGACAGTGACTGCAAATATGCAAACCCCGCAAGGCCTCCTGAACCAGAAATTAAAAGACAGAACCAAAGCTCTGAGGGAACGTGCTTGATTGCTTCGGGTTCAAGAGTTTCCATGCCTGTCGAGACCCTCTATTGTCCTACGATCAAGGAAGGAAGCGTAGGACTGAAGGAGAGTCCTTTGGAGAAAACCTGCAATGTCCTACGATCAAAGAGAAGCGTAGGACTGAAGGAGAATTCTCAGGAGAAAGCCTGCAATATCCTACGATT